>JBAIZL010000002.1:176327023-176329523 GCA_036971475.1 Prosapia bicincta
TTATGTTGTATGTTACAAATTTTATTGTACTTATTGAGTTAGGTACAAAATTTCTATTTGTTGTATCATGTTTAAAGTAGGGTTAGTAAATGTTGTTTTGACAAGTGGGCGTGGCAACGCCTACTGTATAAATACGGAAGTGTAACCTTACTTTCACCCTAGTTGGAAGAGTTTGTAGTAGTAACATTCACTGATGATGATGGCTTGGTCATTGAAACGCGTATGCGTAAATAAATGAATAATTTGTGAGTTTTGTGTATGTTTTTATTTGTTTTTAACATAACCTCACAAACTAAGCTCAAAGAATATTTGTTTACTTACAGTAACAATATAACAAAAGCAATAAAATACACAGAAGATAATAAACAAAAATTATATGAAGAATTAGATAACATTACAAAAATAGCAATAGAAAATTGATACAACAATCACCTTATAAAACACATATACAATACATTTACAAAAAAACCTAACCTCAACACAACACTACAACCTGAACACAAAATAATTAAAAATAAAAAAATCTACCTAAAATATAAATATACCAATAGCAAAATAGAAAAAATAACAAATATATACAACAAAGAATACTACACTCCAACATACAAATCAAACGACAAAATAATAAAATATCTTAATAACACAAACCACAAAACAATTACAGAAAAACATAACCTATCAGGAATTCATAAAATTACATGTAACGTCTGCAACACAATTTAGATAGGAAAACAACCAGATAATTTAAAATAAGATTTGAAGAACATTACAGAACATTCAAAAATAATACTACAAAGGCATCAATTGTTGCACCTAATATCACATAAACATGAAATAACAAATTACGTAAATAACCTAACCATACTTGAAATAAATAATAACCCATTAGAACTAAACTCACTAGAAAATACTACATTATAAAAACATACACAAAAATTTAATGAACCTACAGACAACATATGCAGACGACGTACTATTGAAAAACATTATACTCGCGGCTCAAGAAGAAATATGTATGACGTCAACAAATACCAACATCACGGACCGAACATCCACACCAGAAAAATAGAGAAAATTAATTCAGTGATTCGACAATGGTCAAGTGACCGAAAGATGCCACATTACATAGAATTATTGCACTTAGTGGTGGAAAACATTATTTACAAGTAATATGTATATATATATATATATATATATATATATATATATATATATATATATATATATATACATATACACACACACATCCCTCTATCAATATGCCAGATTTCCATTTTGAAACCATATGGCAGCCACTGGAATGAAAGAGTGAATTACATATATTTTTCGTCAAGTATAATTTATTTCTAATAAACATGATACTACTCCATGAACTTCAATTTCATAAAATTATAAGAATACGATACTGACTGTAGTACTATCAATTCAGCAACAATCATTTATGCATCATTATTGCAGCCAGTGTACATTTCCGTTCAATTAAATAACAATATCGCAGCCGGTGTGTATATTATTCCCAAGCCAATAACAATACGAGAACCGACAGTGTTGCCACTATGGCGAGACTGTCTCACTAGTCACATGTTTAGACTTTAGGACACTAGGTGTGTGTAATCTCGGCGAAAACAATAACATGGGAATGTCCCTTCTTGCTTTCAGTAGCCCATTTCCCTACTCCGCAGATAGGTCCTGGTTGTTGGTTGTCACAAACGTGAACAACTAACGGAAGCTAACGGGAATGCACGGGTGTGGCTCTATATGAGTAGCGAAAGGATAAAATGGGGTCCCAATATCAGAAGCCAAAAAAGGCTAGAAAATAATTATTTTAGAGTGTTTAGAGGGTGCTTAACCTTATGCCATCTTCGAAAGTCAAAGGGCTCTACGGGAGTATCAAATTGGTGAACTTGGGGTAAAAATGTCAACTATTAGAGTTAGGAGATGATCAATCAGGGTGTTTTTGAGGGTACTGAGTCTAATACCGTCATCAAAATTGAACGGGAATGTACTGGTGCTGCTTTATGGTATTAGCAAAGAGGTGAATCTGGGGTTAAACGTCAGAAGGCAAACATAAGTTGGAATATGAAAAATTGTGGTGTTTTCGAGGGTATTGTATTCAATGCACTCCTCAAAAGTCAATAGGGGTGCACGGGTTTAGCTCTACGGGATTAGCAAAGGGCTGAATTAGGCTACAAATGTTAAAAGAGGAGAAAATCTAGAAAATGGTCACTCGGGGTGTTTTAATGATGCTAAATCCTATACCGTTATCGAACGTCAGTGGGGATATACTATTGATGCTCTATGGAAGTAGCAAACTGAGAATTGGGGTATAAATGTCAAAAGGCATAAATAGGTTGGAAAATGATTAACCAGAGTGTTTCGGAAGGTGCTGAGGTCACCGCCATCATCAAAATTATACGGGGATGCACGCGTCTCGCCCTGACGGAGTAGAAAAGAAGTTAATTTGGGTAAAAATGTCCGAAGACATAAAAATTAGAATATT
>JBAIZL010000002.1:176334523-176407023 GCA_036971475.1 Prosapia bicincta
CGGTAATTATTGCGTAAATACGTGAATACTTTTAAAATTGCTTTAAAATCGTTTTAAGACACTCTACTGCTGGCGATCGCTCAAGATGCAGATACATGATTTGTGAGTGTAGAGAGGTTGGGGTTCAGCAGGTTCTGTACTATATTAGATATTATATATACATATATATATATATATATATATATATATATAATAAATTACACACACACACACAAACACACACACACACACACACACACACACACACACACACACACACACATATATATATATATATATATATATATATATATATATATATATATATATATATATATATGCTGATACGTATTCCTTCACGGATGGAAAAATATGATGAATAGTTATTATCTGGAATACATCCGTTCATTCTGCAGTGCATAAAATCGCATTTTGACGCATTTTGTTAGAATCTCCTCTAGCATTGAAGAGGTGAACTCAACAACACCTCGCTCTTCAACTATTGTTGGGATCACCTCGTCAATGGTAGATGAGATTCTAGTGAAACGTCGGAGCTGCGATTGTATGCACTGCAGAATGAACGGAAGTACTCCAGATAATAACTATTCATCATATATATATATATATATATATATATATATATATATATATATATATATACATATATATATATATATATAATAGAATATATATACATATATATATATATATATATATATATATAATATACGAGGTTGTTTAATATATAACATATAGTAAACCACTCGCTTAACCCAGCCCCTCTTCACTCATAAACTATACCCCTGCAACCTTGAGCGAACGCCGACAGTAGATGATCATTTTCGTAAACGTAACTATTGTTTCGAATCGAGTCAACAAGTGGGTACAAAATTATTCTTTTAGTTATGCAATAATTACCATATTTATAATTAAAAAGTACCACAAAATTAAATAACAATAACTAACTCACCAAATATCTAAGACTTAAGTTATTTTCCATTTCAAAATTTTAAAGATATTCAAGTTATATACAGTTATGAGTTTACCCAAAACAGAAGGAAATATTTGTAGAAAACCTTGAAATAATATCTAGATCGAATGCGAAGTTTACAAACTACTAATGACTAAATTACTGAGTCTATTAAATAACTGTAGAAATTGGAAATATCTACACATAATAGGGAGTCCTCTACATGATTCTGGTAATGATTTCCTTATTGGAAACCCCGATACATTGTTGTACAAATGTTTGGGTGAGTAAGCATTTTAAAGGTGGAAGGAGTTAGAAGAATCGGAGTATGGAAATCTATCTGTATAAATTCAACATCGCCATTATTTCCTTTTTGTAAATTGTTTGTTAGACCAGATGAATGAAAGATTCATTGAAGAGGTTTGGCCATCAGACGAAGAATGTAACATTAAAAATCCGCCAATGAAAAACATGTGTTTAATAAAACATAGACGGTAGATATAGACTAAAGGTTCATCGAAGGTAATCAAATTTGAATAAGTGGTTGCTCAAGAGATACCTGTGAACCAAAGCACTAAAAGAAACTCTGAATGGGAAAGAAGACAAAACAGGAGGTAGGATATTTTGGATAATCTAACTTATAGTTACAATACTAATGGACTTATAAGTTGAAACAACTTCATAGGACATATAAACAAACATATAAACATTGACATTTGCGTCTTATATTTTTGTTACTACATCTAAAAAAGATGGTGTTCTGACGCCTATAATTTATTCCGTAACAATGACTACGAAAATATATAAACCCGTCTAGACAAACTTCAATAAAATGTTCCGTATGAGAAAAAACATAGATTTAACTCACTCTTCACTTTCTCGCTGTATTGTATTACAATTGAAAACCTTTTGTATCATATCTGAATTTTTTCAATTAATTATTCCTAATAATTTTAGAATCAGTAATTTATAATATCGACACCGGGAGATATCGAGTAAAGTGTGACATAGGAAATATAGCATTAAAAGAAAATTGGAATCACAAAAGCATTTGACCAAACAAATGAAAAAACCTGTCACCTAACGCCCTTATTAATAGAAAAAACACGAATTCTGTTAAAGAAGGTAAATTTGATTGATTACAGAAAAAGAGGTTAGCATGACTGTCTTCAGGCTTACACACCTTTATGAAGAAGAATTACAGCTTACACTTTTCCGCGGGAGTAGTATAGTAAGTGTCTACTTTCCATTACATACAAACCGATAGTCCTTCAAAAGCAAATACTTCGTGACTCATTCGTGACTCCTGCAGTCGAGTGGACAAGTTCAAACTGAATGGAAGGCTATGTACCCCAATCACTTGGTATAGCTCCTGAGATATAACAAGATACTTGGCAGGGAGATGCGCAGTGACCTACTTGATACTTAGAGTGATGGGGGATCCGATGACTGATAAACTCGTACGTATAAGTCTGCACAACCACTGTGCTTTGTTTACCACGGTTCCTAGATACGAGAGAGGGTAAGACATCTGCCTGGCCTTCCAACTTCACTAATAGGGTAACCCCCTTCTCCTCATCTAATGATCACTCGATATATCTAGAAGGATAATGGGAGTTATACTAGTATGTTCCCTTGATTCCAGTAGTCCAAGGACATTGCTGTAAGTGCTACACTGGTTACCTGCCCACGCTGTCACTAAGCTGCAAAGACTTTTCTAGCATAGCGAAGAAGCATCAAAAGATTATAAACTGCCCAGTATCTCGAAAAGGCTAGCTATTGTTCAACAAATTGTTTTAATTTTCTGCGTTTCTGCAAAGTTCAATATAAACAAAGATTAGATCCTAGATATTTTCTAAATTTTCATAGCTAATAATATACTCTTTATATGTGTAGTTGACGCATTTGGACGGTTTCCATGTTTCATCAATAACTAATAAACAATATCTATAAACACACACACACACATACACACACACACACACACACACACACACAAACAGGCGCACAACACAAATACACACATACACACACACCACACACACACACACACACACACACACAACATACACACACAACACACACACACACACACACACACTCACTCACACTATAACGGTCCCAAACACTTGGTAACTTAAAATAACAATATTTTGAAATTTTTAGATTAAAAATTATTTTTTCAAGAATTTTAAAATAACTTTAAATTTTGTTTTTACCGAAAACTAAACATCTCGAACACTAGAACTTCGTTTTTTGAACAACATCTCGAAAACTAGCAAATTATCTTAACTAAGTTTAGAAAAATGTATTCAACAATCAATCCCAGAAAAACACTTTTCTCTCAACAGGATGTGAACTTTTTCGTATATATTTTTAATCAAGAAGGTGTGAAAAATCAAAAACAATAAACGACTTTCCTGTTTCAAGGAATAAAAAAAAATTGCTGTAATTTCTGGGTTTCCGTAATTATTATTCTAGATTCATCATCAAGTATGGCGAAGAACCGTCAACCCTGTTATAAATCATAAGAAGCAGGAATTCTAGATATGGGATGACAAATGCAAGTAGCGTTCGAAAGAGTTAAAGACCTGTTTAATGAGTCAGTAACGCTTCCAGAGATGGAAACGTTCAAAAATCCAGAGATAGGACAAAGTACATTTCTACAAACCGACGCAAGTGATTGCGTAATTTCAAGCTAATTATATCAAAAGGATAAAAATGACAGATTACAGGTGATATGTTTCGTCAGTAAAAAAAGAAAGTTAGTGTACAGTTTGTGTGTGAGAAGGAACTTTAGCTATTGTTCATGGTGTAAAAAGGTTTCGGCATCTTCTTGGCGCTCTGTTGACCATCCTAATGGACAACAAAGCGTTAAACTCACATGTTTTTTTTTTTTTTTTTTTTTTAACTTGGGAGCGGGTTTGAATTGCCCGAAGCACTGCTACCTTAAGGTATATTGTACTTACCTCCCTGATCTAGTCAAATAACCCCTTCCCTCTTACCAGGTTTAGGAGTTTCCTGACTAGAGTTTTACCTTCAGCATCCACCAAAGCCGTTCCATCACCAAAGAGGTTGAAGCGCCTCTCAGCAAGTACTCCACATCTGTAAATGATGTGTGTGGCAGTCTCCTGTTCCTGCCCGCACAATCTGCACACTGGTTCATCCTTGTAGATACCCATTTTATGCAAATGTTTCCTTAGTCCACAGTGTCCCGTGAGTAGTCCTGTGGCTATCCTTAATTCCTGCCTAGACAGATAGATGAGACTCTTCTGCAGCCCCAAGGAAGGTCTCCTAAGGGTTAGCTTACTGTGTCTCATCCCTTCGGCCCTGATCCAGTGCTCACAGTGTCTTTCAGCCATCCACCTTCGCACTGTCATCCTGACCATGGATTTGGAAATACCCACCGCAGGTTCCGGTCCAATCAGGGGAGTCGAGGACCCCTCCCTGGCCAGCGCATCTGCGGCTTCATTTCCAAGTATTCCCCTATGCCCTGGCACCCAACCAATCTTGACTTGATTGTGCCTTGCCAGAGCTTGTAGGTTAATTAGGCACTCCCTGACTATGGCCGAGGTGACCACGTGTCCGTTTAGTGCCTTAATTGCTGCCTGACTGTCGGAGAAAATAGCAATCCGGGCCCCATGTGTTTCCCTTCTCGCTATCTCTCCCAGACAGGCATTTATAGCATATACTTCGGCCTGAAAGACAGAGGTATGCCTCCCCAAGGAAAAAACTAGTTCTACCCTTGGGTTTTTACAATACACCCCCACTCCAGTGCCGAAGTCCATCTTGGAGCCATCTGTGTACCAGATCTGAGCTCCCGATGTTAATGTCCCTGACCATTCCATCACAGTTTGGTGGACCTGGTCAGGTGCAAACATTCGAGTAATGTGGTCGCTGCCCATTTCCAAGACGGGTTCTTTGACCACGCACTCGATACTCATATGTCCCGAGACATCTGGGAGGTTAGCCCAGTTGCTCGAGTTGCGCAATCTCCATGCCGCTAGCCTCGCCTCTCCCCTAAGGACAAGCTCAAGGGGAGGGAGGTTAAGCATTACTTCCATTGCTGCACCTGGTGTAGTTGACATCGCTCCCAGTGTGCACAGACAGGCCAATCTCTGGATAGAGCTCAGTTTAGCTCTTGTCTGTGCCTGGTTGGCCTTTGTCCACCACACCAGAGCTCCATAGGTAATCATAGGTCTTATCACCCTCAGATACATCCAGTGCATCATTGATGGCTTCAGTCCCCATTTCTTACCCACCATTCTTCTCACAGTCATCAGTGCCCTTTTGGCCCTGTTAACTGTCCTCTCAAGATGTGGATTCCAGGTGAGTTTCCTGTCCAGAGTAACTCCCAGGTACTTCACCTCCCCCACAAACTCAAGGTATTCACCAAACAAGCGGGGCATCCTGGTCGTCAGATCTTTTCGCTGTCTGGTGAAGTTAATGAGAGCAGTCTTTTTTGGATTTACCCTAAGGTTCTCCTTTTTACACCACTCTTCAATCAGTCGTAGAGGATTCCTGATTACCTCAAGGACTGTATCAGGGAATCTGCCCAGGATCAGGACAACTATGTCGTCCGCATATCCTAGACAGAAGTACCCCTGTTCATTCAGGAGTTCAATAAGGTTGTCAACCACTAGGCACCACAACAGAGGAGAGAGAACCCCCCCCTGTGCACAGCCCAGACTTGTCTCCGCCCTTCTGACCTCCCCTGCCACCTCTACAGAAATGCTTCTGTTTGTTAACATGGAACTTATCCAACCACAAGTGGTCGCATCCACTCCATGACGTCTTGCACCACTTACCATCGTCTCCACTGAGGGGTTATTGAAAGCCCCTTCAATGTCGAGGAAGGCACCTATGGCACAACCTTTCTTAGCTATCATTTGCTCAATCCTACCAACCACTTGATGGAGAGCTCCCTCGCAAGATTTCCCCGGTTGGTAAGCATACTGGTTCCAATGCAGTGGTTTGATAGCCAAAGCACCCCCCCTAATATGCCTATCAACCAGTTTTTCAAGTCCCTTGAGAACAAAGGACATGAGTGTGATAGGTCTGTATCCTTTCCCTTCCGATTGGTTACCGGTGGGCTTAGGTATAAAGACCACCTTACTAGATTTCCAGGCTGCCGGCACATGCCCTAGAGCAATGCTTAGCCTGTATAATTTAGTAAGTACCAGCACCAGCATATCCATTCCCTGCTGCAGCAGCACAGGATAGATCCCATCTGGACCTGGAGATTTGTAGAGTTTAAAAGTGCCAATAGCCCATCTTACCCTTTGTGGAGTTACTATCCTCCTTGCCACTTCCCAGTCCTCCCTCTTACCACGTCTTGTGGAGAGTCTGGTAACCGGTTCAGTGTTTGCTCCCCCAAGTTTCCTCAGGGTACTGGAAGGGAAATGTGTCCTGATTAATTCTTCCACAGTTTCCCCTGCCGTTTTTGTTATATTTCCCAGTGGGGTTCTTAGCATCCCCACCGGGTTAACTGGGTCCTTAGAGAGCACTCTATACAGTCGTGCCCCTTCCCGAGTTTTGTCAATCTCATGACAAAACTCCTTCCAGGACTTCCTGCGCGCTTCTCTAATTGCCCTGTTGTATTCGGTTAGTGTTTTCCTATACAGGTCCCACTCCCCGTTCTTTTTTGCTCTATTAAAGAGTCTCCTGGTGGTCTTCCGAAGTTTGGCTAGCTTCTTGTTCCACCATGACGGATCCCCTACTTTCCTCCCCTCACTGAGAGGGCAGTTATCGGTAAAGGATTCTATTATAGCCTCGCCAACCAATGTGGCAGAGTCTTCTAGCTCTCTCCTCCCACCATACTCCAATCCAGCCTCCTCAATCCGAACACCCAGGTCCCTCCTGTAGGAGTCCCAGTCTGTTCTTCTTGGATCCCTGGTTGGGCGAAGCATGGCTGGATTTAGAGAGATATCATACCTAATTTGTCTGTGATCAGAAGAAGATGGTTCATCCGACACATGCCAATTTAGTACATACCTAGCCATCTGGTTCGATGCCACCGTAATGTCCAGGACCTCCTGTCTGGCCCTAGTGACAAACGTCGGCTCTTCCCCCTGATTTAGGACTAGTAGATTCTTAGAGCTAAGATAAGCTAAAAGTTCCTCACCTCTGGTGTTTGTACCTGTACTACCCCACGAAGTGTGATGGGAGTTAGCATCCATCCCCACCAGCAGCTCCTCATCCACAGCCTCGCAGTGCTCGACCAGGCTCCTCAGCTCTTGTGTCGGCAGAGCCCCCGCGCAGTCAAAGGAGAGATATGCCGTGGCCAGGTTCAGCCTCTTCATCCCCCCCTCCGCCCGCAGCTCCACCGTCACTGCTAACAAATCCCTGCAACAGAAGTTCGTTAGTACAAAAGCACACAACCCCCTCCTAACCAGGATACACGTCCTGGGAACACCGGAGTCCTTATCATACAACAACTTACCTCCAGATGTCGCCAGCCCGCATATTTTTCCTCCAGAAATCCATGGTTCCTGGATGAGCACCAAGTCCACCTCTCCCCTGTCCAGCATCCTACACACGACAGCACTCGCCGCCCTGCTATGCTGTAGGTTCACTTGGAGGATCTTGATCATTGTTCTGCTTAATTTGCAGTCGCCTGGGTCCGCAGAGCAGCCCCAGGACTAGACATCGTGCTCAACTCTACAGCCACTTCACCGGTTTCTGCAGTCGGCAGCTTGACAGCCGCCCCCGCACCCCCAGTGATGGTTGCCGTTGACACATCTGCTACAGACTCACGGTTTGCCGTCTCATTGGCTCCCACTGTCTGTGCAGTCTCGAAATTAATTCTTATACTTACTTGGTCCATTAAAGTCCCACGAGTATGGGGGAAATAACGGTCGACCAGAGCAGAGCCCCCACTGCCCTGGCAAGACAACATACAATGAGGTTTTGTCTGGTTCCTCAAGGGGATCGTTTGGGACTGCATTTTATACCCTGCAGCCATTCATCCTTCGGCACGATGCCTTCCACCTTGGATTGGGTATTCAGTCCCTGACCTTGAAGCACACCCCAAGTTCAGGACATTATTAACTGCTCAGATGAACAGCCTGCTTTACTCTCTTTTTTACAACTGCGTCGTTTGGGCAGTTTCCCGCCCCTACTTCACTGTCGCATTGCCCTTGGTTCACCCGGGAGGTGAGAGTAGCATTGTGAGGACTTAATTCCCAACTACCCCAGTCTCCCCGGTCAGAGCACTCGGTTATTTCTACCAAGCCCAACCGGTTGACTGACGAGGAGGGATAATTCCTCACCTTTGAACCATAGCCTTGGTCCAGGCCTGCATATTCAGAAACCTTCCGGAATCCTTATTCACAGGTAACCTACATTTCTGTAGGCCGTCCCACTATCCGCCACCTGTGGACCCGCCCGGTTGCTCAGGCCAGCTTGCCGGGAAACTCACATGTTACTTCACAAACTCAAGAATCACTGGCTATAAAAGAATATCAACCTATCGTCATACGTTGTCCTGGCAAAGAATATGTACCATACGATATCGTAAGCCGAATGTATCAAGCACAAAGTGATGTTGTAAGGTTAAAAATTGAGCAAGCTGTTAGACTAAATCGATTAAGAAGTTGTTAACAATAAAAAATATCGTGAGCATTTTTATAAATGCACAAGACCTACAGATCTACTACATATTAAAAATAATATTCAGTAATATGCAATATACACTCTAATAGATTCGTTCCTATGCATAAGAACCAGGGGGAAAATTAAAATAGTTGCTCCCGAAAGCATCATAGAAATGTTAATATTAGAGATTCATGAATCATATATGCACATAGCAAGAAATAAAATTTGTTTATAAATGGAAACACAGTAATAAATGTGTTTACAGTGAACACTGATAAGTTTTTGTATTCACAAACATAATATTTAAAAAGGGAATTTTTAATATTAGAATATAAAAATAAAATTTGGTAGATGTAAATATAAATATGTTTTAAAGTTTTTGTAGGATTGCTGCAAGCAAAGTGAGACGTAATAAAGAGGTTTCTATAGGTTACAGTGAATAACATTAAAAAGATAAGTGTGTTAAAGTGTGTCATTTGGTAGTAAAATTATTCAATTTTTTTTTCTTTTATTTTTAGAGAAGATATTAGTACGGAGAAGAACAAATATTTTCCTCGTTTTCAAGGTGGATGTATCACAGTTCTAAACACTTAAGAGCTCATAATTGATTATATTTCAAAATTTTGAAATTTAAAATTTTAATTGTTAAACTATTTTTAAATAACTTTAAAATTTTGTATTTACTGAAAACTCCAAAAGAAAGGAGTATTGGTAAGTAGCCTACAACAAGATAGTCAAATGGGATTTCAAACTGTTTATGTAATAAAGGTCATTTTGAGAAAGTCGCAATTTTAGTTGCCCGTGAACAAATCCCGTGATTAATTGTGTCAAACGCCAATTTCGCACGTAGAAATACCATCGATATTTCATTGTGTTCAGCGGAAGAAATCTTATAAAATCGCAAGAGAATAAAAAGTCGATTAAATGCATCAAAAGGAAAATGGAAGCATTAAATTGAAAACAGATAATTTCTCCATTATTTAAAAAGAGAGAGGTATTGAATTAATTACTTTGAGTAATTATTAATAGAGTATGTATTGAATTAATTAATAATCAATACATTATTCTTATTGATTATAAACGGACATCTGCAGTCGTAGAATCTGGAGTTAAAGCTAATTGGTGAAGAAATGCCATATTGGGGATATTAAAAAGCGGATAACTTAAGGAACAATAAGGCTAGCGTCAGTCTTAAACTAAACTGAAGAACGGCAACTTGTCAGGTTTGGAATTTGTTTTTTTAAACAGTGAGTGCTTAGTAGAACAATGCGTGGCTAAAGATTAGTGGTGAAGCAAAAAAGTAGAGTTCGTGTTTTAAAACTGTAAAATGTATTCCCCCTAAAACGGAACAATTAACATCATTGTTCAAAGTGCTTTCTGATAACAATTTTTTTAAAATATGTGTCACGCAAAATTCCACTTAATTATAAAGTGAAGTTTAAAGGCAAATAATTATCTGTGAGTAAATATGCCTTAAGTGTTTATAATGCCAAAGTAAAATTTTAGAACAATTAAATAAAGTTTTAAAGTTAAATAACACTTTAAAAAAATAAAATTTAGAAATTTATTTTAAAAATTAAAATGCGAGACTAAACGAACATTTATTAAAAGACTTTTTTTAAATTATCTTTAAAAATAATTTTATTAAAACAATACGTTTAGAGAGAAGACAAAGAAATCATTCAGTGCACCCAAACCAAGAAAGACTTATGTGGAGTGAGAAGGGGGAGAGAAAGGGAGATTCTACACCATAGTTGTTCAAGAAACACTGGACCAAGGACCAAAGAACGTCAAGGTATGATCCATGAGAGAGATAGAAGAGGTTTACCTGTGGGAAAGTGAACTACCAAAAAAACGCTTAGCACTGTCTTTGTTTATCTTAAATGTTTGAAGTTTTTATTCAATAGCTTCAATAGATATTTTAAAAGTTTTAAATAAACTTTAAGAAAAAGATTTTTTTAATTCATATTTTTTCTATGAAGAAAGAAGAGAACGCTGTGAAAATACAACTTTACAACGTGTAATTCAAGACAGTTAATTTCTCAGCACGAATATGATAAACGAAATAAATTTCATAATTTTAGTTAATTTTCAATACGTATATATTTAGTAAAAATGTCGTGTGAGGGGATTGTAGCCATAAAGAATGACTGTGATCTCTTTCTTAATATTAAAACATACCCGGTCCCAAATGCAATACTTTCTACCAAGGTGAGCACTGACTTAAAATTATGTACGTTTCTTAAACAGATAGAACTGATGAAACATGTAGCCGGTGTAAGGTACCCGATTGTTTTAAAGGATGTGAATATTTTGACCAATTTATTAGAATCATTGATGAAATTAAAAAACATTCACAGTTTAAATGAGAATTCAAAATTGAGTGAGTTGATATGCTTAACTGATGAATACCTCAACCATATTAAAGAGAAATTGAGCAATTCAAATTTAGATAAACTAAAGTTCATAAGAGAACAGCTACGTATATTATAAGAAGCTACGTATATTTATTACAAGAAGAACAACCTACGTTTATTTATTATAAGAAGTTTTGCTATTCACCTGAGTTTTCAGTGTTGTGTAGTATGTTTTACTCTATATCACCACAAATGTTTACGAAGTGCTGGCTTTATAACTCTGCCTCATCAAAATACATTGCATAACTTATGTTTGGCTTGTAATTCAAGCCCAAATATAGAACAAACCGACAAACGCTTCCTCAGTTTTATCATAAAAAAGTTTCATCTATTGAAAAAAAATATTATTATTTCATTGATGATAGATCAAGCCTTATCTTAATTATACTGGAGGAAGCATTTTAGGCACAGCCCACTACAGCCAAGAAGCTGCAACTTCTGCACATGTGTTTATGATCCAGAATCTACGATCACCTTTTAGGGAAGTAATCCTCATTCTGCCTGTAAATTCTATGAGAGCAGAAACACAGTTCTTTTCATTAAAAAATATTATAGATGGTTTACAAGAAATAGGTTTTAAAGTTACGTGTGGTTAGTGACAACAATGCAATTAGACGTAAAGCAATGTCATTACTTAGTACGCCTCCACAGTTGAGCATTGTATACCCACATCCAAGTAACAGTGGAAATCCATTTTTTTTATTTGTTTGACACTGTGCATATTTTGAAATGTATTATAAATAATTGGATAAACCAAAAAGATACTGAACAAGTGATTAAATATCCACAATAACAATGCAGTGAAGTTGTAGTGCTTTTAGCTTCTGCTTCACTTAGTGTTTTGAAGAAACTATATGAAGTTGAAAATAATAAAACAAGCGTAGTAAAATTTGCGCATGCGTTGTCATTGAAAACATTGTCGCCCAGTAACTTTGGACGACAATGTGTACAATATGTATTTAATGAGCATGTGGGGGAAGGATTGTTACATGTAAGAAAAGATCATTCAATAAAATATTTTAAATGAATTGATGGAATATTGTTAATTGGGAAAATGTAAGAAAAGAATATTCAATAAAATATTTTAAATGAATTGATGGAATATTGTTAATGGGAAAACAATGTTTAAAGACATAAGGTTGAATGATAAATTGCAAATGCCTCTGGCTCCTGGTCAGGATGATTTAACATTTTTAGAAACGTTTATAAATTGGCTTGATGTTTGTAAGCAAAAACATTTAACACAAAACAAATTAACTAATTAAACACATCTTGCATTAACTCACTCAACCCATACGCTTTTAGAACTTTCTACATATTGTATTAATGAACTCAACTTCAAATATATTCTTCTAGGCAAAATACAAACCGATTCACTGGAAGCTCGGTTCAGTAAATATAGAACAATGGCTGGATCACAATATTTAGTTTCGTTACGATAGTTATTTTAAGTAGGATCAAAAATACGTTTTTAGGAATCTGTTACCATTGATACTAACTTCTAGCAAGTTTGGTGCATTTTCTGTGAATGCCGATAAAGACACGCAATGTGCTACTAAAGTAGAGGAAACATTACAACAAAAAATGCCAAAATTATTCAAAGAATTTTTTCAGGAGGAAGATTTGTAAAATTTTAGGAAATATATTCCAGTTTTTACATATCTAGCTGGGTATTGTGCCGGATCAGTGCTAAAGAAGAATTTATGTGATAACTGCAAACAATATTTAATAGCAGATAGATCATTTGAAGTCAATGAACTTGATGAAAAATACAGTTTAATTAAAAACATTGACAGAGGAGGATTGCTGTATCCACTGCCAGATGTCGTCAATGCTGTTATATTAAAATATGTTACGGTTAAGAAATTGTTAAGTGAGAAATATGAACGTAAGTTTTTGAAATGCACAGAACAACGAGAGCTGGCAATAAAGTTGTCAAAAAACATTAATTAAAACAACTTTTTTCTAGAAGATTTCTCTTGCCAAAGTCACGGCAAAGAAGCCATATTAAATATTATTTCAAAAAACATCTGCAAACATAATGATGAATAATTATGTAAAAAAACAAAATGACAATATTTCGAATAATAGGTTAAGAAAAAGGAAATTATCAACTGTGCAGGAGTAGAATATTTCAAGAAAATAAAACATTTTAAAGTAGTTGAATACCATATATATATATATATATATATATATATATATATATATATATATATATCGTAACAATACGCTTTTTTAAATAATGCATACTAATGCTTTGTAATATTGTTGTACTAATGCTAACTTTTGTAATAATGTATAGCAAATGTAAGCAACACAAACCTGTAAATAACACAATATGTATAAACTGTATGCACGACAGTACGAACTTTATTTAAAAACAAATACGCATACGAAAACCAAATGATTTTTTGTTAGGAAACGATAAGACTTACTGTTTAGCAAGTGTGAAGTCGACGGTCTAGATGTGATGACGTCATTAGGCAGCTGTAAGGCCGGTTGTATTAGTAGGTACTGACATTACCCCTGTATCAAATGAAAATCGATATCGCATAGAATTCAAAATCATACATAAACACTTTATATAAATTTAATACGTTGAGATTTTATTCTTTCAAACAAGCTAAAAACTAATTAAATCGACCAAAGGAGCCGTAAGATAAAGTTTCTGTACTAAATCTACAGCAACTTCCCTAATGAATGAGATAAAATTTTAAAATTATATTTTTAGTACACTAATGAGTCATATGATATGGTATAAATATTTCACAAAGATTGTACCCGTAGCTTTAATCCAGATATGCTTTAGAGTGGAACTTCAATAAAATAGAGTGATAATACCGTACTTTTGCTTTATATCTTGAGCTAAGTTTACCACAAATCTGTAGCCTCAATGCCGAGGAGCAAGCAATTGTAAAAACTAATAGCCTTAAAGCAGGTGCTAAAAAAAAGTCATTTTGAGAAATTAGACATGGTTGGCACAACTTTGTAAAATTATACCAAACACGGCGGATGGGGCTAAAATTAAGTGACTATAACCAATTGCACGAAGCTATCTATATTTACCGAAAAAAGACTCTATGAACGGTTAATTATTATTGAAACAACATCGGTAAAGTACAAAAAGAAATTGTTAAATCCTAACCTAGTCAAACACACAATACCTACTTCATTTCGAACTCACAACAAAAATGCACGCAAAACACACCTCCGCTATCACATATTGTTTACACGTCGAGTTAACACCAGTTTCTGACACTATTGAGGCCAGTTATACTCAGGAAGTAGACCTTGATGACGCAAGCAGTTTTTTTCTCTATCAGTCCATTACTTCCCTTCCTTCGAAGCACCCTTTCTGGACGTTGAATGGAGATGTGGTATGCATTATATACATTGTGGTATTTTATGCCTACAACCAGACACCTGTTCCCAATAGGCCTTCACACTGCAAACGAGGAAAGAGCAGTTTCCTCAGACACAATATTACTCAAGTTTAGTTGTGGCTATACATGTGGCTAAAGACGAAATGCTGGGAGATGTAGTTACAACCAGTGTCACTATAATCAAAGCAAGATTCAACTCTCTCAATTTTACAGCAATAGATAATGAATTTCAAAGTCAACTGTATAGTGTCCTGCAACACAGTATATTTGGAAACTATATCATTGATTAAAAACTTCTGAAGATTGCGAATTATTTAAAATGACTGTTTCAATCAACGTTTTTTAGTACAGACTTGACCTTAGTAACACAACACAAGAGAAACGATCAAGCAGTGAGCTACCCCTACATCGTGTAACTTGACCCACACGCACGATGTAAAGCTCTCGACCTTTGTTTATTCTTGACGGCAGGATTTCAAATGGGTTTATATACTATAATTACTTATTGTTTGGAAGAGATGTACGATAGAGGATTTTTTATTTTTATTTTCTGTAAATTTCTATTAAACTTAATTTGAGTAGAAACGTCAATATGATCCTCCTTATATTACTTTAATATTTTTCCAATGGTAAGATGATCTATGTTACAAGGTTATAGTATAACTCGCAAGCATGAACAACACGATACAAGTAAATAAATAATAAACTAAATAAATATGTGTAATAAATAATAGACTAAATACAATAACAAAAGGTAGAGTGTATACATTTATATGGTATGACTAATTTCTAATCGAAGAGTTGAAGAGTTATTTTACATTACAGCTACTGTTGTGTGTTTATCAAATATTTAAAAAAAAATTAAAACTATATAAAACTTTAAACCAATCAGAAAACGTTTAAAAATAATAAAGCCCTCAGGAACTTCGCAGACATCATGTGACCTTGTGTAAACAATATCCACTCTCATTTTATTGCTGAGATGAATAAACGTATGCTGATATTGACAATCATAAAGTGGTTACACCCTCTGTATTCGGTACTGTATGACCTCGCTTGACCTAACGATAAATGCCAAAATATATTGCTCTGTATTTCACAACGGCAAGTAAACCCAGCTGAACAGGCATCTGTTCAATTTATTACTTAATATACAGCTCCATATTACACTCGACCGTTACTCTCTGCAAAACGTTTTTGAGGTTTTTCAAACCAACACAGGTTTATTTTATTTTGCCAACAAAGGTAATAAAACTGTATTTTAAAGATAATGTTTAATATAGTAAAAGAATTTATTGATTTTTTGTAAATATAAGGAAATATATTTAAAGATATCGATAAAATTAACACCACATACATATACCATAGCCTATGTACGTATAAATACGTACCGTATATAGACATTTAGGAACATAATAATTATATTCTTTGAATTACACATTCACCTTTACTTGTCAATCAGTTTTCGCAAATAAGTTATTATTTTTATTTTAAAATTCCTTCTATTAGATCACACTCTACTTATATATATATATATATATATATATATATATATATATATATATATATATATATTGTACCCATTTTCAATCGTAAATAAAATAAGTTTAATTATCCAATCAAGTTCATATATTTTAGTTCAACCTATCGTGAATAACAATTGATGTTAATACAATTTTTTCAAATATTTATTCAATTTTTTAAATTTAAAAGTTGTATGTCCTGGTTGGATTAGAACTGTGGATCTAAATGTGTAAAACCCAGCACTTTTAGCACTAAACTAACTTTCCCAGAGTTAAAAAGTACTTAAATATGAACTATATTAAAATATAAGACAAAAATTCTTTCTAATAGTGAAGCATTACAAGAGGTAGATAGAATGAGAAGTTACAGACCACTGTTATCTTCCTAAATTAGAAATGAAAAAAGAAAACAAATAAATAGTAACAAACAAAAATCATAGTCCAACGCCATATATTATATAAAGAGGAAAATAAAAAATTTCAAGGTGATAATTATTATTGTGATTCTGTCATATATATATATATATATATATATATATATATATATAAGTGTGTGTATATATATATTATTAATATATTATATATATAAATTAAAATTATTTTAATAAAAAGTAACTCAAATAAAAATTTTTTTCTCGACCTCATTAGAAATTGACTTAAAATTTGACTAATGGTCATAATCACCGATTCTTTAAAACATTATGTAATTGTTTGGTGAAACCAATCTCTTAGTTTCTTTGCCCTTAAGAAACCTAACATCACCTTGACATTTTCAGGCTGCGTTTAAGATCCAGATACTTTAAAATGAAAGATCAACTGACGTTGCTTTTAGTGCGAGCTTTTAAAGTTTCAGTGTTTTCTTGTGTAATTGTCTCACACGTCACAATAATTGCAGTGACGGGAACGTTAGTGTTCTTTCGGACAAATAGACTGCACAAATGGAAAAATGGAGTACGTAGTTTAAATTAAACACTACGGCAAATCGATGGAGATATTTCTGCGAGATTCCTAACCTGTTAGTCTCCACTGATGTTATTAGCTTTGTGTTAGCAAGACTCTCTGCGAGAATACTTTTACCGTGTAAGTGCATGCTATTAACATACCCACTCAACAGGTTTCAACTAATATCAGCCTAGTTTTGTCTTTGTTTTTTTTTCGTCTATAAGTATTATTTGAATCGTTTATTTCATAAACCCGTCAACTGACATTTTGGTCGAAAATAATATTTACACATAATCTGAATTAGATTCTTAAACTTTTCTGACCGGAAACCCGTCAACTGATATGCCTCTATATGGGTTATTTATTTTAATGAATGTAGATATTCCTGCAGAAACTCATCAAGTCTCACCACATAACGTGTTTCTGCGGTAAATTTCGTGTTGGTCATTTGATAACCCGGTCGTTATGACTACTACTCCTGTAACACAAGTATTACAGCTCTTTTTTAACAAACACTTGTAGGGAGAGGGTAAAATATATTAGTGAGGTTATAAGCAATTGTTTGTAGTTTTACTTTATGATTTATAGTAATACATTTTTTAAGAAATGCATTGTGGAGATTCTGAAAATGAACCTGAAACAAAAGGAAATGACGTATTACTAATGAAGGAAAATATAAACCGAGTGTCACACTAAAAGCAAGAGTAAAAGTTAAAGGATGTAAAGGTAACATTGATCCACAAAAATCTGTTCCTGACAAACTTATTTGCAAAAATGTTGTCACCTATTGATGACGACAAAAGAGAAGACTTGGCATTTTACTGCCCTCAAAGTAACTTAGATGGTCCAAAGTTTCAATAAAAAGGTGACTCCAGTTTCATAAAAAGAATGTGAACTCAGATGAAACATCTTGAAGGGCGATTTCTAAAAACTTTATTTCAAAGTCTAAACATACAAAGAATTTACATATGATAAATCTAAACAATGAAGCGTTGTTAAGCACTTTATCGATTATTTTACATTTACAACTTTTTCCTTGAAAAACTATTATGCCGTTCCTGAATTCCTAAGAGTGCAAGCACGTCCATTTGAAAGATGCCAATCAATATAAAGGAACTGAATGGCCTCAAGAAGCT
The DNA here is from genome assembly GCA_036971475.1 of Prosapia bicincta. Taxonomy (NCBI): domain Eukaryota; kingdom Metazoa; phylum Arthropoda; class Insecta; order Hemiptera; family Cercopidae; genus Prosapia; species Prosapia bicincta. Next base: position 176,352,470 of record JBAIZL010000002.1, read on the forward strand.
TATCAGGTACACAGTAGGGTATGAGGATTTCTACAACAATATCCTTTAGTGGCCAACTACATGGGGAGGAGTACAACGTAAGTGGTGGATATGAAGATGTGTAGTCTCCATAGACCTGCATCACATAGACCAGACCTATATTGCATAGAGTAGACCCATATCACGTAAATATTGGAAAAGTATCCTAGCTCATTTTTTAAAGAAGCTGTCATTGTTTTATTAATAAATATAGTATTGTATTTTATTTATTAATATCCAACTTCTACGATAATCATTGAAACTTGGCTATAAAAATTCACTTTTATATTATGAAAACGTTTTACTGCAGACACCCGTAAAATGAAGTTTTTTTATTATTTCTTTACAAAAAAAATAAAATAGTTAAAGTTTTACTACAAGCAAAACTTGTTTTAAGAAAACATTAAATAATACTCTGAAATTTGTAAACAAAAATTAAGTATTTTTTCAAGGTTTTTTGTTGTTTACAGAAAGTTTAAAAAAGTAGATTTGGCGGGTTTCTTAAATAAACGATTTTCAGAATACATTTTAGTGAATAATCTATAGAAAATGGAACCTACATATACAAAATGAAATTATACGTCTATCAACTACGGAAACACTTTCCATACTTTTGCTTAAAGCTTTCGTGTACAGTATAAATTTTTTCTTTTACATTTTAGCTTTCTTTGAATGTAGAAGATTTACGGTAATTTTTTATGCTTACAAACTAATTCAATATTCCATAATTTACCAGCTCATTAATAACTGAAAATCAGTGACTTATAGCAAAGTTGTTTACCTTTACCACGTTCGCTTGCTTACACAAATCCCGTGCTTTAAACATTTTCCTTAATTAAAAACTTAATTCTAAACAAATTTTTAACTTTATGGTCATTTTCCTACTAGGGGTCTCAAGTGAACAGATTCGTAATTTTGAATAATGATTGTATAAAATTTTAAATCATTATCAAATTAAATTAAAATAGTTCCAATAGTTAAAAATATTTTTTCAAATTAAATTTAAAACATCCAAAAAATGTATAAAGTATCCTACTAGAAATTTACATTTGTATTGCAAAAAAAAGAGATGTTGTAGACCAAATCAACAGTAACTATGAAATCTAAAATATCAACAAATATTCACCATTACTAGATGACTTGCGTATTAACAATGAGCAATCTATTAAATGAATAAGATACTGATAATGGAAACCCACTAAAAAGCCAGATATAAAGATTATTTAAAACAGTTTTAGATAATAATGTTATAAACAATGCCTACAATATTTTAGAGTTACTAATGGACAATAAAAATAATTTAGAAATACAGTTAGGGCCTACATTGATTTAATATTTGACATTGCTTCACAATAAAATGGGGCTGCATTCTTTCCTTAACAAAGTTAATTTTAAATTAGCATACATTACTTAAACTTTAAATTGAATTGGACACCCAAGCCAGTTGCAAAGTGCGCACGAAGTTGGCAGTAAAGAGCTTTCTCGAAACACTGACCATCAACAAGTGTTGCTTCCGAGTGCTAATCTGTTCAGCGGGTCTTCAACTGTGGATCTCACTATTTTCAAAAAAATTTTGCATTTTACTACTTTAAACGGTTTCTACATTTTATTCTATGGAGAGTAGAAAAACGTAATTATTCTGTACTGTTGTATTTATTATTTGTCTCAATAATTTCATTAAACATTTTAGCTTAGTTGCGTTAGTAAACATAAGCGTCACCAGAATTTTGAAAAGAAAGACTTTGTTGAAAGTGTGGCTGGAGCAATAAGGTCCAGAGGAGAAACGAGTATAGGCTTGCTCCAAACCGAAATTACGATATGGAAACCAAAGTGCTCACAAATGTTGGAATTTTGGTTTCGCCAAAACATGCCGTCACATGGCAATAATTTAACTTTAAGCTCTGCGGTCCCACTATTTCGTCAATGCAGACCTTCCGAAAGGAACAAGAGAAAAGGATTAAGAATAGAGTAAGCAGGTGATTATAGCCATAATTATTTCAACTGGGAATATATTCACAAAAATAAACTGAACAGTTGCAATCCGAGAAGAAACATGGTAGCCTACACCCGAAGCAGTTGAAAGCTTTCGCTATTATTCCAGTTAGAACGCTGAAAAATACAACTACTGGCAATTTAAACGTAAAATGACACATACCTGAATAATGTCGTTTTTGCGGACCCGGTACAAATTAAAGAAAAGTCCGCACGAGGAGATAAAGTTATAAGCAAATTAGTCGGAACCTGTATATACCACGACATGGCTTATTCACAGTATTTAGATTTTACATCACTGTGTGTGACCGATAGAACATTAGCAAACAAAACATGGCAACTAGCGTCATCTGGAAATGCGAGCGAGCTTTGGCAAGAAAACGTTAGAGGTAGCTGAAGATGGGACACGAAGATAAGGTTTATATTGTAGAAATTGATATCGAAGTAGACAGAGTAAGAATATAGGGTAAACACTATAAACGTATCAAGGATTACGAAATAATAGGGAACAAAATTGCTAACGGCGAGAGACGTTTACATATTAACAGGCGTTATTCCTGCGATTGAAAGGTATTTACAGCACCTAATTTTGTCCGATATAATAAATATATCTCATTAGCTTGCATATTCGGAGAACTCAGTCGAATACTGGAGTATGAGTAAGTAGATTCTAAATGTACAACCGGCAACCCAAAAAAGTAAAATTTCATATTTCTTATGAAGAGCCACACAGATATTCAATAGGACCAGAATGTCAAGTCGTTAACCTCGTAAAAAGAAGAAGAAATGTATTAACTGTATGAGGGGGACAGGCGGGGTAAATTATCAAAGCGAAGACTAGATGCAGATCTTGGCAGTCTACATCCAGACTTTTTACAGCAACAACCAGTACTAGGTGTTGACACTAATATTAATAATACTGGATCATTCAGCTTTCGTAACAGAGTTTCAATGTTTTAAATGTGAGTGTAAAGGTAAAAAAAGTGTTGATTTTAGATCTATAGACATAAGAGGTCCTTACATTTTGGTTTAAACCGCCTTTTGATTACTCTTGCTTGTATAGAAAGTATAAGAAAACAAACGAATGGTTGACAAGAACTACCATCACATAATATGGGGGAAAGCGTTGACGTATTACAGAGAGGGGAACACCATTACGTAAAACAGTTTGACCTAACATTCACTACGAGTAATGAAAATCTATATAGATCATTTTACTACAGAGGAAGCCATTACCGTTCAATCTAATTGGACCTTCTTCAGGGGTATCAGTAATGTATGAAAAATCAATAGAAATACGCAACATAAAGAAACAAACTATGTACTGCTTCGGACTATGAAAGTTGCTACGGTGTTACGCTAGATTTTAAGAGAGTAAAGGGGATCTGAGTGTAAATAGAAAGTTTTTGCAGAGCAAAATCATCACCTTTCTGCAAAGTTTTCCCCCCAATTATTCTCCTTATTTTCTAGTAACAAATATTCATTTCGCTTCTTTTCTTCTTCTCCTTTCTACATTTATAGCACTGGTCATTACTTTTTTCTACACTTTAGGAGGTTTAACGAAATCTAAATATTACGTTATGAGCCTGATCATTTTTTCCGACTGATATTTCAATGACCCTACTCCTAATTATATATTTCATTACACTTCTTTCTTTATTCATCAATCAACATCGCCTTAATAATATAAGAACACTTTAAAGGAAAGGAATATAATATTTCTCTTCTCGCTCTATTATAATTTAATTTCCTGGTATGGATCTGACACAATTCTTTTCTAATTATATTTTCCTCCTGCAATATTGTACTTAGATAGAACAAAAACCACTGAAATAAATCCTGAATTCATTGTGGCACAGTGGAATAATAACACAGTTCTAAAAGATGTCGGCAGCTAGTTGTGATATGAATTTTAAACAGAGAAGCGGCGCGTGAAATGTGGCTTGGCGAGCATTAATGCTCTCGCCCTTCCCTCTCATTACCTCCCCCGTCATAGTCATGATGACTTTAATAAAGGAGGAGGTGACATTTAATATAACCTAACAAATCATCTTTTAAACGTTACTTTGGTTAATAAACGTTTAACCTTATGAAATTTCTATAGCTTCTGTTTTAGCACGCTTAAGCGGAACATCCTAAAATTATAAGAGAGCAGAATAAATTGTCATGACCCCCACAACTAACTGCTTAGGAAATAAAATTTCCAAAAACAAAAAGTATTTAAATAATGATATAAAATTCAAATCCTAACGAAGTATTTTTAAATTCCTTCTGTTAGCTCACACTCTCCTGATATATATCTTGTACGAATTTTCAATCGTTAATGAAATACGTTTTTGTTCATCCAATCAAGTTCAAATACATTTTTTTTTAACTTATAGTGGATGGCAATTGATATTAATACAGTTATTTCAAATATTTAGTAAATAATTAAGTTATAAAAATTTGATGCGTCTTTCCCGATTCGAACTAATAATGTTCATGTTTTAAGTCTAACAAGGTTTACTCAACTTTTCAATGCCTAAAAATGTTTTTCTCAAAGATGTATATGATTTTTTCGCCTCATCTGGCTGTCGTCGAAACCTCCATCGTACAGCCTTAAACTGTTGCCATGGTTATCACGCAATATCAATAATAGTACTCTATGGTCAAAACTTAATTAAAATAACAAAATAAAGAAACAAACTGGAAATAACCAACGATTAATTTTTTTTTTTTTTGACCTCAGTATGAATTTACTTGAATTTTTTTATATTTCTTGTTACTTCAAACATCATCTAAATAGGATGTCACTTTCTAAACGGATGTTAGTCAGTGATGGATCCTGAAAGTCTTTAGCGAGGAGATGTATCAATACCTCCTAGAAAAAAACACCAGAGCTCTCTGACGTTACAGCTGTGTGACGTATTAGCCTTGAGGCTGGCGAACTGTTGGTGAGGAATAGGCAGTTTTGCTATTTTGTGTTGTTCTATAACATTTCTTTGAGTAAGAAAAATCATTATATCTATGTTGTTAAGTTGTTGTTTATATATCTAAGTTGTTAAGTTCGTTTCACGTGTAAAACGAATTCTAAATCTACAATGGTTTGTTTGTTTTAGTGAAAGGCATCGGCAAGTGAACGCTTGCATAGTTTAGGACTATGACTGACTAAATACAGTTTCTATAATTATTTTAGTGCCTTTTGAAATTTCATATAAATTATTTTTTCATCATGTCAAATAAATGTTGTTTACCAGGTTGTAAAAAAAATACAGAAAGCAATATTTGTAGACAAAGGGTTTCTGCCATACCGGTCAAAGATTTCACACAAACAAAGTATTTGAAAGCTTGTATATTGCATTTTACAGAAGCAGATTTAATTATTAGTATTACAGAAATTAATTTGAGGACAGGGGAATCAGTAACTGTAAATTTAAAATTGTCAATATTAAATGCTACTGCTTTGCCATGTAAATTTCAAAACTTTCCTGAATATTTTATAAAACCTGAGGTGAGCCGTGAAAGTAGAGCAGAAAAGTTGAATAGGATAGATGAAAATAATTTCAGACTAACTATAGAATTGAGAAACAACAAATTTTGCAAGACAAAAAAACAACTGTTTTTCTGTTTCTTATGAACTAATGAACATTTTACATAGTTTTCAACTTCTAGAAATTTGTTCAAAATAATAAAGTAACTATATTTAAATTAATACATGATCCAGGAGCTGTTGTTATATTTTCAGTTGTTATTTGCAATAATTTGAAATTAGAAACCTTTTTGTTGGGAAAATAAATGTCTATTATTGTGTGAAAGAAGAAAACGCCATTTGTGTGTAATAAGATTGGTGAAATTGAAAATGCTGTAGAAATGTTATCTCTTTTAGAAGAGAAACGAAATAACGACATTGACAATTGTTTATCAATATTAACCCATAGGTCATATTTCTCCAGTATTATAAGCAATCTGTCCCTTGAAACATGTGAGAAAATGCATATTAATTTATCTTTCATTGCAGAACAAATTAAATTACTTATCATACCCAACGATAGATTAAGATATTCAACTGACATTATGGTACTGTCTTCCCCACTGTATACATTAAGCCCCCAAGCATAGAAACATCTAAGACATTAAAATGTAATCATTCTACCTAATCCCAAAACTATTGAAACTCTGTGTAATAACTATTTAAATGATCCAAGTGTGGAAGGAATACAAGTTTACCTTACTTATGCACAAACACAGTATAGATTCTTGAAAGAATGTGAAAAAAAGTAATCTTCTTAATGGACGCAATTCACATCTAGTCTTATCTAGATTATAAGGAGGTTAGTATAGTAGGTACCCTACTGCTTGTAATAATTCATCTATTGCCAAGTCAGCTTTTGTTTTCATGTTAAACAGTATCTGTTCAAAATTCAAAGAGGTTGAAAACATATCACCTGTTGTAAATATAGATCATGAACTCATATATTTTTTTATCAAAACAATAATTGTTAATTTAGAACAAATAGGACATCATGTTTATTTGTGTTATTAGTGAGAACAATGCATTAAATAGTAGATCCATGAACAATTTTTCTAAAAGTAAACAACTGAGTATTGTATATCCTCATGCAGTCAACTCTTGTAGGCCTCTGTTTTATTTGTTTAACTCCGTACACTTACTCAAGTGCATGAGAAATAACTGGTTGAAACAAAAAACTATCAATGTTTCAATTTTCGTAATTTCCAAACAGGTGAGTCAAAATGTGCACCATTTTTTTGCTTTGAAAAACTTCACCAAATAGAGATTGACAAATGGCTAAAATATGGCTACCCATTGAGTTTGAAGGCGTTATTCCTATATTCACTAGAGAGACATAATGTTAGTTTTAAGCATATTTTCTGAAACATTAAAATAGGCACTGGTAAAATTTTGTTCCAACATTGAACATTCTCATGAAACAGCTGACTTCATTGTTATTATTACAACATGGTGGAAAATTGTTAATGGTAAAACATCACTTAAAGGGGCACATTTAAAGATCCATATCAGAAGCCTTTTATGAAAGAGAATTTCATATCTGAGGATATAATCGTATCTTCTCATTACGGGGATACTTGCGACATACAATAGTCGTGTCTGCCTACTATGTAGCTAGGTACTGATCACAAAGAGTAATCGTATCATCTCACTACGGGGGTACTTACGGCATACAATAATCGTATCTGCCTACTATGTAGCTTGCAAAGGCCAAAATGACCGATGCAAGAAATATGGTAATAGTACAGAATATTTAACTAGGCTAAAGTGCCTAATATTAAAATTATTTTTAATTAATGATATAAAAATAGTAAATATATGGAAAGGAAATGTAAACAGATTTACTTAACACTAAATTAGACAAACTGTGAATGTTAAAATATATTATAAACAAACATAACTCTAATTAGGCCAAAGCCTTATTGACCGGTTTAAATTAAATAGTAAAAGTGTAGTTAGTGGAATCAAGTCAAAGTGCATTATATTAATTACATTTTGACTAAATAAACTACCGACTAGTAAATAATAGACTAAAAAAGAGTAGATAGAGTAATTTAGACATAGAAGGAACAAACTATGATCAGTAAGGTATATTAAACAAAACTATAACTTAAAAGGGGCTAGCCTGAATAACTGATGCCTATAGGACGGTAATTGTGTAGTCTATGGAACAAGGCCAAAAGGCATATTATTACAATTTTAACCAAATATAATAATGAATAGTGCATATAAGAATAAGAAGTGTAAGGAGAGTAACTTAGGCATAGCTAGGGAAATTATAATTTCTTAAATGTAATAATCGTAATCTAAAATTGAGGTTAGGAATAAAAGTGTATTTGTCTCGAGTCAAAAAACGTGTAGAGAAATTGTTTATAAAATCTTTCCACACTGTGGAAACGGCGCTGCCATCGTAATTTGATACGTAAAAAGGAACAGTAAATTAAATACATTGGAAGAAATATAGACAAATAAATTATTAAAATTAAAGTTAAAAAATTAATGTAAAACATTACGTTAAAGAAACGACTTTCATAAAATCAAGAAAAAATATTTTACGCAAATACAAACAGAATGGGCTCAAGATTAAAAATAGATAATACTGTTACCGTGGTACAGAAATCCCATTGGTTTAAAATTTAAGATGGACATAATGACGTAGAGGTTTGGTCTTTTGGAGAAGAACGCGTGCCTTTGTATAGGTAACGGGGGAGTAGCGTCTTGACCATCGTCACGAACGGACGTATTTTACAAGCAATCGAAGTTATAGATCCAATATGTTGCAATACGACCGTATAAAGTGCTTCGATGTGACAGGGGAGTGTAAAGGTATTCGGGCAGATGCTCAAATATCCTCATAACATCATCTCGACCAGGAAAATGCCCAAACGCCGGACTTTCGAGAATTTCACAGACGGCATCCAAGAAGAGGACAACAAACGTTCTCAAGATCTCAAGACACAAGTATCTCTCAAAGATTCCACTACACCGAAAGGAGCTTAAACTTCTTACAGGAGGTTAATTGGTTTTTGTAAAAAAATCAGGGGTTGGTTCCACTATGAGGTTTATTACTGATCACAAAGAATAATCGGTATGCTCTCTACGTGGATACTTACGGCATAGAATAATCGTGTCTGCCTATTATGTAGCTACTGATCACTTAAAATAATCGTGTCTTCTCACTACGGGGATACTTGCGGCATAGAATAATCGTGTCTGCCTATTATGTAGCTACTGATCATAAAGAATAATCGTGTCTTCTCACTACGGGGATACTTGCGCCAAACAATTATCGTGTTTACCTACTATGTGGCTACTGATCATTAAGAATAATCGTGTCTTCTCACTACGGAAATACTTGCGGCATAGAATAATCGTGTCTGCCTATTATGTAGCTACTGATCATAAAGAATAATCGTGTCTTCTCACTACGGGGATACTTACGCCATACAATAATCGTGTCTGCCTACTATGTAGCTACTGATCATAAAGAATAATCGTGTCTTCTCACTTCGGGGATACTTACGGCATAGAATAATCGTGTCTGCCTATTATGTAGCTACTGATCATAAAGAATAATCGTGTCTTCTCACTACGGGGATACTTACGGCATAGAATAATCGTGTCTGCCTACTATGTAGCTACTGATCATAAAGAATAATCGTGTCTTCTCACTACAGGGATACTTGCGGCATAGAATAATCGTGTCTGCCTATTATGTAGCTACTGATCATAAAGAATAATCGTGTCTTCTCACTACGGGGATACTTGCAGCATAGAATAACCGTGTCTGCCTACTATATAGCTACTGATCACTTAAAATAATCGTGTCTTCTCACTACGGGGATACTTACGGCATAGAATAATCGTGTCTGCCTATTATGTAGCTACTGATCACTTAAAATAATCGTGTCTTCTCACTACGGGGATACTTACGGCATAGAATAATCGTGTCTACCTATTGTGTAGGTACTGATCACTTAACATAATCGTGTCTTCTCACTATGGGGATACTTACGGCATAGAATAATCGTGTCTGCCTATTATGTAGGTACTGATCACTTAAAATAATCGTGTCTTCTCACTACGGGGATACTTGCAGCATAGAATAATCGTGTCTGCCTATTATGTAGGTACTGATGACTTAAAATAATCGTGTCTTCTCACTACGGGGATACTTGCAGCATAAAATAACCGTGTCTGCCTACTATGTCGCTACTGATCACTTAAAATAATCGTGTCTTCTCACTACGGGGATACTTGCAGCATAGAATAATCGTGTCTGCCTACTATGTAGTTATTGATCTTAAAGAATAATTGTGTCTTCTCACTACGTGGATTTTTGCGTCATACAATAATCGTGTCTGCCTACTATTTAGCTACTGATCACTTAAAATAATCGTGTCTTCTTACTACGGGGATACTTGCAGCATAGAATAATCGTGTCTGCCTACTATGTAGTTATTGATCTTAAAGAATAATTGTGTCTTCTCACCACGTGGATATTTGCGTCATACAAAAATCGTGTCTGCTTACTATGTAGTTATTGATCATAAAGAATAATCGTGTTTTCTCACTACGGGGATACTTGCGGCATACAATAATCGTGTCTGCCTATTATGTAGCTACTGATCACTTCAAATAATCGTGTCGTCTTACTATGGAGATATTTGCTGCACACAAAAATTGTCCGATTGTTCTGCACAAAAAGCACGATTAGAATACAGTCCATCACAGAAGAGCGATAGAAATGAAAAATCACCTGCGGTGGTCTTATAGTAAAAGGCTGTCTATATGACAGGGGTTGGCTGGAGACAAACATATTACGTTATCCCTGTTAAAAAAAAAAATATTTATATCTCGGAGCAGGGGCAGTTTATGCAATACAGATACAGCAGTGTAACGCAAAACCCCTAAAATATAGATTCCAGTGAATAATGTAGTCCAATATTATTAAAATTGATACTAATATAGCCGACCTTTATATTTATAAAACACTATAAATAGTAGAATTAAATTAGAAAAAATGTTTTATCATCAATACTGAAGAGTCGGATTATTTTCGACTTATACCCAATTAGAGTCTGTTGGTTTTCTAGAGTAACCTATACTGGCATTTAGTCGTGTTTCCTACTTATCGATACACCTGTCACTATTTTTCGTAAACAGCTACAAGATAGAGTGGTACAACATTCTGACAAAGTGGTATTGCCGAAATCTCTGACACCTCGCTATTAACAAATTATTTTATAATTTTATGGACCGGGTTAGATTAAATCAGAAAGTATAAAGAACATTGAAAAATGAGGTAGATGAATATCTGAAAATGCTGACAGTGATCAGGAATGAGTAAAAACTCAAAATCACTCATGGTGCCTTCATAAGTTTCTGTAAAAGTAGGTGCCTGAGAAAGTTACACAGACCGAGTTATTACACTATTATCACCAAGTTTAAAAAAATTAAAAACCCAGACAAGAATAAAAGAAAATCTCTTAAACGTCTCTGCATGTGAATAGAAAATAATCAACTGTTTTAATGCTACATACTGTACATCTAACCACTTATTCTGCCTCGATACCGCTAATGCAATTATATTTATATTTACATCTTATATTTATAAGCATTTACAGTATTTACATTCAGTGTAAATCATTCGAAGGAAGTTGAACTGTCCGCAATCTGTAAATCTGAACGAAAAATATGTAATTACGTATTTTGTATTGGACAAAATCTGATATTGTGTGGTCTTTTCGAGAACAAAGATCAATTATCATTCCGCATATTCTCAAAATAACAAAAATATGAAATTTTTGCCTCGTGAGAAGACTCTATGAGTCACTATTATAATTCATGTCAAATGAGCAATCAAAAAATTGATTGTTTCGGAAATGTTTAGAATAGATTTGACGTATTTCCAAATTCAAGGTATGATTGCGATCCCGAATTCAAAATTTTGTGGGTAGTGAGCTAATGATAAATTGTTTTTTTTTTATTTCAAAAATTGTTGTTGTTCTACTTTTTAGTAAGTAAAAATTATATATTTGGATTGTTTAAGTCGGTTCTGTTTTTTTTTTTTTGTATTTCTTCATTTTTAAAACTCTAAATGTTGTTGATTATATTTAAAAAATTCCCAATAATATCAATAAAAATTTCCTATTTGTAATTCCCTCTAATAATAATTCTTAACCGTTGTTCAAATAACCGACACGCCCGTGAACAATACGACAAACATATCAGTTCGTCAGATACATTGTGTAATTTATGCTGGAAATTCCCTTCAGACGTTTTCCTAAAATCTTACATATTGTTTCTTATCTTGCAATTATTCTTTTTCATTTCCGTTTAATCAAGTTGTTAATAATCATGTAATGCAAAATCTACGATAATGTTATGTTTAATATCTATTAGGTAAAACGTTTTTTACATGTTATATTAATTTTAAAAAATAAGCAAAAATTGATAGTGAAGTTATATTTAATGCATTTATCTCTTGATATTTATTTCGAAATTCCCTTGATGAGTTTTCTTAAAATCCTACATATTGTTTCTTATTTTGCAATTATTCTTTTTCATTTCCATTTGAAAACGTTGTTAATAATCATGTAATGCAAAATCTCAGGCAAATATACAATAATGCTATGTTTAATATCTATTAGGGAAAACGTTTTTACACGTTATGTTAATAAAAAAAGTAGTTAAAAATTGATAGTGAAGTTATATTTAACGAATTTATCTCTTGATATTTAGTTTATATTTACTTCGAAATTCTCTTGATGAGTTTTTCTAAAATCCTACATATTGTTTCTTATTTTGCAATTCTTCTTTTTCATTTTCGTTTAAAAACATGTTAATAATCATTTAATGCAAAATCTCAGCCAAACATACAATAATGTTTTTAATATCTATTAAGAAAAACGTTTTTACACAAAAACAATATTCATAAAAAAAATAAAGTGAAAATTATAAAATATTTATATTTAATTAATTTATCTCTTGGTATTTGTAGAGTAATGAACTTTTCACCTGAGGATCATTGAATAACTCGTTTGTGGTGAATAAACTGAATCGTATTTCCAGTGTATTTATTTTGGCTTATCTCATTCGACTTATACCAAGTTATATATCAATGTAGGTAGACCATCGAAAAAACCGCTTTCATGAGAAACGTTCGTAATTACAACCCGATAAAGGTCGTTCTCGGCGGCATTCTCAAGTAAATAATTTAAAAAACCTATCGTTTTGTACCTATTTTTGTCTATATTATGCTTATAAATAGTAGAATACTACACAAAGTAAATGCTGTGATTGTTTGTTTTGCTTATTAGTTATATTATAGTTCATAATCCTCATTATAAAATATTTTTCACTCAAGGGTAAAACGAAGTATCCAAAATGGGATATAACTATAGTGGGACCAACGGGAAGGAATCATTTACAAGCAAAATCACTTTGATCGGTTTAATACTTCTAAACTTATTGTCTAACAAACATACTGATAGAATACAGAACCTTGTCCTTTCTTAAAGTCGGTTAATGAAATCAATATGGGTTTATTTCTAAAATAATATCACTATTTAATAAATTAAGTTTAGTTGCATTATTAATGTTCTAGAACAAAGCAACATATAAAAGAAATTTATTATCCCTGCATTCCGTAAAACTTAATTAAATGCAGTCCCATTACACCAGTTACATTCTGAGAGGGATGGTCGAGTAAATTTGCAGTGTGTAGAGGTTTGTATCACTGCTGGAGGCTACATGTCGCCATGAGTTACAATGTATCCGTTTCGTTCCATGCGACAGAATGGATATGAAGCAGTGAAGCGTAACCAATCCTTAACGCAATTAGATCCACTGAGCCGTTTCATTAACTGGGAGATTTATTTGCCTTCAGCATTTAATTTCCTAGTATATTAAAGATCGCCATAGGAAACTAGTAGCAATAACAAGTAATGTAAAAAAATTAACTCAATTCCTACTTAAATCAACAAAGAAATATTTTATTTTAGTTTCTTTTTATATTAAAATTACAATCAATATAAATATGAATTATGTCAAAATAACAAAATTAACTAGCAAAATAGAAGGCGAATTTCCTTGCAAGTTTCCATTTTCCTTTCTATGCATGGTGTTGGACACACATACTCATAAATATGTGTTTGTTATTATTTATAAGCTTTTACGTATTATTTATCCGTCGCTTGATTGTGTTGTAGTTTCTTTTTATTTTCTTGTCCGTTTGCAAAGCAAGGTTCAATACCGTTATTCCAGTTCCTTTGTCTATTTTATTCTTTTAATTCATTTTTAATCCTAGATTCCTAGAGCGTTATTTATGATATTGTGTGGTAACCACGACAACAATTTAAGGTGATAAAATTGAGGTTTCGACGACAACTAGATGGGGCAAAAGAAAATTTCATATACATCTTTTAGAAGTATATTTCTAGCAATTGGAATTGTTGGCTCAGTGCCAAAGCGCTATATTTCGTACATGAAGATATTCAGTTCGAATCCGATGTAGAACTCCCACATTTTTATAATTATTTTATTGAAAAAACATTTGAAAAAGTGGTATTTCACCATCAATTGTCATCCAATATAGGTTAAAATAAATCAACGGTATTTCATCATCAATATCCAATATAGGTTAAAATAAATCATTGTAAATATTTTACGGTTTGAGTTGACAATGGGACACATCTCCCGAAACGGCCGTTTTCAACAAATATAAGTAAGTGGTACTATAGGCAAGTGTAAAATATTTGCAAGTGTTTTTAGTGAAAACTAGTAGAAGATGGAAACAACAATTTTCAAAAGAAATGTATTTGAACTTGATTGCGTGAATAAAAACGTATTTTGTCAACGGTTGAAAATTTGTAAAAGATATATATCAGGAGAGTGTGAGCTAATAGAAGGAATTGAAAAAATGTTCATTAAAAATGCAGTTGTTTCGTGATTCAAGCAGCATTTATTACAACTATGGCTACGTTTCGATAACTATATTGTTATTCTCATTCAGGTCTCTTGAAATATACTCACAAACTGACGTTTCAGCTATTTAACATTACAATTTCTTAATAAAGTACAACAGAACCTGACTAATGCTGTGACTAATTAGTCATGAACGAGGATGACAATATAGTTATTATAAACACTACCAAATTTTTAATAAATGATACTTAACTCACGAAACGACCTCATTTTAACTCAACAAAAATATTTTATACGTTATTTTAAATTAATTACTACCTAGTGATTAATAAACTTCTGCTTCATTCGTCTGACTATCTATGTTCAGACGATTGGGGATTTTAGAAATTCATTCAGGAAATGTTTTCAGACATATCCCTTGCTTATTTTGTATTTTATTGATATTGAGAACTATTTATAAACTTATGTCAACATAGCATCCTTTATTGAGAAACTAATTTACAACTAGAGAACCACTCGAGAAAGGGCCAAATCACTACAGTTAAAGTAAACGAATAGTCAGTACAAACCAGAGTATACTAGTGGGGAAGTACACTAGTTGAGTTATCAATATACATGAGGCAGTTGAAAATATCAGAAAACGTTACAATTAAAACCGACGCCAGACGAAAAATTACGCGAGGCTATTAAACGTTTACTTTACTTACGCTCTAATTTCATCAAGATACGCTCTTTTTCTGATACGTTAAGACAATAAAACCATCACAAAGTCACCCAAGTCTTCACAATTAAAACAGCCAATGCAGACAAATCAAATAGACATTGTAAACTTGAAAAGCTCTTTATTGGTTATTTCTATGTCAAAAAAAACCTTTAACTACTATTGAAAATCTACGCGCCATATATTGAAACGCAACTTGATTGTCCCATCACTATGTTTTATTACGTACGTTCTTTGATATTTAACACAGACAAGCAATAAAATCAGTTGTGAAAATAAATGTATAATGGTCGTGTGTCGAGACTCGCAATTAGTCAAATTTATGTTTGGCGCCGAATAACGACTATATGGATCTAATGTCTCTCTAAACTTCTACTATACACGTAGTTATATTCATGTATAAGAAAATTGAAGTTTTTTTTCAATTTAAATATTTTCTTTTAATTTGTGTACAGATTTTTTCAATCGAAAAACAAATTACATAAAATGAGGTTAAACTTTCAATTCTAAAACAACACTCTGTTCTATGTTGTTATAATACAAACTCTGTAACATGGTAAATAATTTTGGGTTACAATTCAGGATGATGCAAAAATATTTGTTATTACTTAATGTAGAAATCGACCTAGTTTAGAAACAAATTTTGTTTATAAAAATGCTTTATGACAATGCAAGTCAAAATAAAGCCATGCTAAAAAGTAGTAAACCCATAAAGAGCCTTTTCTGAGTAAGAAAGGTGGGGAGACTTCGAATCTTGTGCTAGGTTACCGTGAGAAAAAGCTTTTCGTCCATCTTCCAGTAGCTATGCTGGATAGAGGGCAAACATGGGATTGCAGTTCAAATTTGCGTTAAAGTTTTAAAAATTTAATTTTCGAAATTTAATAACAATAATTTATAAGTGGCTTTGTTACGATTATTTTATTACTTTCAAAATTTAACGTTCTTATAAGAGAAAAGCCGTGTAAATAATAGTTTATACTAATCAAGCAAATAAGTCCAGGTGATTGCCAAGGTATGTTTTAAACTCCATTAAACAGGCATTATATAATAATGACAAATTGCCTGCGTACAGAGCCTCCACTAAATATGTACCTCGACTATATTCGTCTCTACATCTCAACTAGAGAGAGAGAGAGAGAGAGAGATTTACTAAAGAAAAGAATTTTATCTGAGAATTATAATATATATTGTAGTGTGTGTGTGTGTATCTGTGTGTGTGTGTGTGTGTGTGTGTGTGTGTGTGTGTGTATGTGTGTGTGTG
This sequence comes from Prosapia bicincta, assembly GCA_036971475.1. Taxonomy (NCBI): domain Eukaryota; kingdom Metazoa; phylum Arthropoda; class Insecta; order Hemiptera; family Cercopidae; genus Prosapia; species Prosapia bicincta. Next base: position 176,368,898 of record JBAIZL010000002.1, read on the forward strand.
TGTGTGTGTGTGTGTGTGTGTGTGTGTGTGTGTGTGTGTGTGTGTGTGTGTGTGTGTGTGTGTGTGTGTGTGTGTGTGTGTGTGTGTGTGTGTGTGTGTGTGTGTGTGTGTGTGTGTGTGTGTGTGTGTGTGTGTGTGTGTGTGTGTGTGTGTGTGTGTGTGTGTGTGTGTTTATGTGCCTGTGTCTGGTGTGCGCTGGTGTGTGTTTGTTGTGTGCGCGCGCGAGCGTTCATTTTCTTGTATCTTTCAACTACTAATGTTTTCTTATATATATATATATATATATATATATATATATATATATATATATATATATTCAACAGGGTATTTATATTTTATGTAACTGAATATTTATAGCGTAAAATTCAAATTTTATCTAGATCTTTAAAACCTTATACCTTAAAATGATCTCAAGAAATCAATCCGGAAAATGTTTACCTTTTTTTATCTTTTAATCATTTTTTAATTTCTACAGAAAATCATTATGAAATTGTCCCCTGCACAGTGTAGATTTTACTAAAGTTTATGCGTTAAAATATGGTATTAATTTTGTCCTTGTGTAATAAAATTCGTCTCTAAAAAGGGGCAGGATAGGCAATACGGATACATTGCTTTACTATACTCAATAAATAAATGTAGGATGCTGAAAGTATAAACTCAAGCAATGAAATAGATTTTGAAATTTCTTCTAATCAGATTAAAATGTTTTTGTCTCATTGATTTGGATAATGGACTACGCAGATTTAGTTTTATTGTAGATTAAAGCAAACAATTTCTTGTTATAACAATAAAGAAAATTTTGTCCTCTACGAAGTAAATTGTTATTATATAGTATAGATTTTAAATGGACAATGATGGTCGGAGAGAATCTATCAAAGCCTCATCACAAATGTCTCAATAGAGAACCTCAAATTTATGACCAAGATACAGGGTTTTTAACAACTTTCATTTAAACAAAGCCTTTTTTTAAAAGTTCTATTAAATTCCAGGCTTGAAACTAAGTTCTATTGAAACGCTTGTTTCATTGATACTTAATATACTTTAAGGTATTTGAATATAGGAAACTGATTACAAATAGGTTTTCTCCAAGTAAAGATTAGGTGATTTTCCTTTTTTCTCAGCTTTAATAACATTTCCAAAATAATAAGTTCTCATATTACATCGTAACATTCAACCTCATTCAAACTAGCAGTATCAATTAGATGCAAAGATGATACTGTTAGACAGTCACTGTTGTTAGATGGTGAACACAACAATTTAAAACATTTACAAAACAAAACATCATTATATAATTCACAGTGCCACCTCATTGATATTCGTAAAAACGGTAGAAGGTTTGCTACAATTCCTATACCGTAAAAAACAATATGTCTACTTCAGATCATACCTTCGCAAGTACAAATTATCTCCTATATTTCAAACCCAAACCTACCATCTCTCGTAGCTCTATATAATATAAGCCTAAACCTACCAACAAAGCTTCCTTTTAAAGTCGTATCTCCGCTAAACCCCCTATTGTAGTCCTCAACCGTTACTTCACCCTCTGCAAGCCTTTACGTAACCACCCCTACCCTCCTAAATACATTACATAAAACTGCACCTAGGCCTCAATCGAATCTTCCTATTCCTTCAGTCATCCCATCTTGGGCTGCAGAGTACTTTAACACTCCTTTCTCCCAGTTTGTTCAAGGCTATATCTCGAAGCTTTTCCAGGCCTTCGCATTTAGTCCCTTCTGACAATAATTCTTTACTTCCTAACCTTTCTTTTCAGTAATTTCTAATTCTTTTCAGTAAATTATAGGATTCTCCGCGTGAAATTCAAACGGCCATCTCAAGAAGACTATCCTATGTTATATATTAAAGATGTAAATCCAATGACAAACAGGTTTATAGTTTCAAACACTTTTAAAATACTATATTTAACAGCTACAGTTACCTTATCCATGGATTATAAACTTATTTCGATTATCTTCAGCAAGAGCTTTGATAATGGAAAATACTAACAATCTGTGTGAGCGGATTTAATCACCACACGGAGGTATAGATAAGAAATGATACAAATTAGAAAGACTCATACTCGAATATTGTTTCCAACAACCACAAGAACATAATCCCACAAAAATTTGAAAAAAAACCATGAAGATAAATTTACAGATGGAGAAAGAGTGAGTAAAATACAAAACATTAACAAAGAGTTTAAAAAATGACAAACAACATATTCTTTAATGAACTCTAGCAAAAAGCATAGATATGAGGTCATTTTCACTGTAATCATTTGCCATAACACAAATAAGATTTTGACACGTGTTTCTCAGAAGCTAAAGTATAAGTGCCAAGTAATAACTGTAAGTCAAATTTTATTAAGTTTACTGAATTTTATACAATGAGTAACTGTATAAATCAACTATGGCGTAATGTTTAATTTAATAAATAAATAAAGTGGTGGAGTCTTTTATAAACTTATTTGAATAACACTTTAGTAACAGAAAAAGAAAATATGACAAATAAATACATTAACCTACCATTCGAAATGAATTTAACAAAAAATCTAGGAAGTGTTTAAAAAAGTAAATTTAAAAGTAGCTTGCAAAAGCCCAAATAGCCTAACCAATTACTAGGTAATCCAAAGGCAAAATAAATATGTTACATAAATTTGGGTTTGATCAAGTAAATCGGAATTCTTGTAATAAAATTTACATCGTCCAAACAAAACGAAAAACTTCAACCTGATTTAAAAAACATATTAGCCATATAAATTTCAAAGACCTGAAAAATCAAGTATTGCAGAACACATCCTAAACAACAAACACACTTTAGAAATAAATTATCTTGAATTAGTGAAAAACGTAAAATCTAAAGATTTGTTAAATAGTTTTAAAAGTTTGTATATTAATAAATATGACGAAAATAATTTATTAAATTTTAATAAAGGGTCTATCACGAACTCTCAATTATATTCATTAATTAGGAGATATGTGTAGTCTTATTATGTAAAAACTTCTTTTTATTGCTAAAACTGAAATATGTGTAACGATAGCTCTTCACCACGTACGTTTAGAGGCCGGACCTAGTGGCAGAGAGGGAATTGACTGCAAAGTGATTGGTCGGACAATTTGAAAGGGGCGTGGTGAAGTAGTTAACGTTGTATATATTTAATGAAAAATGTTGTTTTAAATGTAGTTTGTTTTTTAAATCACCTCTGGGAATAATTGCTGTTCAATTGGATTGTACATAAGGTGTTAAATAAATGAAAACATTATTTCTGCTACAGAGGTTTTATTTATTTACATTTATTTATTGAGGTTATCTATTACGTTTTAATATAATTCTCACTGCATAACAAAATTTTTCATGTTCACAGAAATATGAGAAGCAATTAAACATTATCATTTCGAAGAAACCTTATAACACATTACAATATAATATAGTTTTCCTTACATTTTTGTAGTTCATTTAATATAAATTAACCGAAATAAAAACGTAGTTTTAAATATGTTATTGATGACATGATATGTTATATACTCAATAATGATACTTTATGTAATCCTCTTGTTTAAAACATTTAGCCTCAACAATTAATTAAACTCAACTTTATTTTAGGTAAAGACAAACTAATTCTATGATTATGTTTACTAGGGTTTAAAACGGGAAAGCTTCCAAGTTATTCTTAAAATTATTTGCTCACACAGTCGACAGTGACAATAATATCACCGAACGACGCAAGTGACAAACATAAATACCGCAAACGTTTCACTTACATCGTGTGGTATTTTTCCCCAAAATGGAAACTCAATTTATCCTATGTTTTTCAGAATTAAAAAAAAAATCAAATCATATATAATTGATCATATAGATCAAACAATCGTATGCTAAAAAAAAACATACATAAAATATTACCTATAAAAGATTTCATTTAAAAATGTTATTTATTATGCAAAAAATGACGAACACAAACCTACAATCAATAATTTATTTTCTCGTTTCATTTACAGTGCCAGAGTTATTATGAACATCTACACAAATTCTAAACTATAACTGTTACTAAACCCCTATGAAGAAGTAAATGGTTTTTGATTTGTTTCTCCCGTAGGCCTATATATTGAAAAACCATTTTGAAAACTACACTCATATTTTCTTAAAAATAATGTTCGTATATTGATGTCTTTACTTACATTGTGACATTGTTTTAGGCAGAAATGTTACATATTACAGCAGCATCAGAAAACAAACCGAGATGTTAGTTTCAAAATAAAATTTGTTTTAAAATTGTAAATTATAATTCTATGTACAGTAATAATGGTTGAGCTTTAATTTCCACAAGCTTTTTTTATGAAAACTGCTAACAATTAGAAATGCGCCGGAAAATTGCGCATAAGGCCAGGAATCGCCAAATGAACTCTGAACACATTCTTCTCCGTTAGGTCTTGGAACCGAAAGGACGCTGCAAGATGGGGCGTATCAAGAACAAATTTTATTTTAACAGTTTTAATTTATTTAAGTCAATTATGTTAAGAAGTATCAAAAAGTTATTACTTTTAAAAACGTTTCATCACTGATTAGTCAACATCGGGTGAGCTCCCTAGCCACACTTATCCAAAATGAATAATTGCAAGGCCTGATCCAGGAGCAATGTTGTACAACATAAATTCCAGTTTCAGATAAGTTATTAATTTTTATGTAAGGTAATGTGAAATCAAAATTTAACTTTCAAAATTTAACTCGGAACGGCGAAATAGTGCAAGTTTTCATATTTTAATAAATGCAGGAAGTGATGATTAATCCATGGGATGCAATAACAAATTTTCAACTATTAGATAAATTAATTTCCTATGTATATTTTATATAGAACCAATCTCCTTGTGAATATCACATGTCAATGCCACAAATACTAAAATAGTGAAAATATTTGTGTAAATTCTTGAACGTGTTAAACAAAGGTAAAAACCAGATCTAAAACAGTGTAAACTTTTCTAATTGTATTTCCTTTTTTATGTTTTGTGTAAGTTGTGTACATTAAAATTTATTTATTTTATTTTGAAATAATTTGTAAATTTATTGAATGCACCATTCTCAAGTTCAATTTAGGAATGCTCTTGATTTTGCAGGACATTTTATTAATTATGTAACAGATAACTGCAATATTAAACACCTAAATTCCTTAAGAATTTATTTAAAATAAATCGCTACAACGATTTTTGTGTTAAAACATCACTTTCTATGCTGCTAACTAAAAAATGTTATCAGAAAATATTAAGAACCTATAATACTTTCTGATGATAAGTTTGAAGAAAAAGTAAGTAAAGAAAAATACCTTACTACAAAAACAAGACAATAAATTTTGAAATCATCTGAACACATGAAGGTTTTATGACCCGAAGAAATGTCGTTAATATTATTGTATGATGGGTTCTACTAGTCTACAAACCAAATATTGTACATTCTTAATTGAAACTTTAGTAAAGGAATCAGTATAGAGACAATTTTATGATATTAGAACTGTTACATTAATGAAGCAAAATAGTAAGGATCAAAACATATTTTCAAGGACAGATTTAAATAGTAAGGATCAAAACATATTTTCAAGGACAGAGTTAAAATTTCTTATTATATATAAATAGACGAGAAAAAGGCAGAGAAAAGGATCTCTTAAAACATGCTCAGTGAAAACCGTGTATTTTGAAAAAAAAACAAATACGAAAAAAAGGCATGCATTTTTTATAAACAATGGTATTATGGCTAGTCAATTGAAACGATACTAAATCTCGCTATGTATGAGCCGTTAAATTAACATTTTGAAGTCTATTAAGAAATACGGGTACGTTAAATTCAGAACATAACATATTTAATATAAATATTTGCGTCATTTTTTTAAAGAAATAATTATATAAAACCCACTATAGAAGAATGTAAAAATGTTAAAATATATCCAATGCATTTGTGTTCTTTTTAATGGAATCTTTAATTCAGGTTTAAAAATATTTATAGTATTTTTATAATAGTGTGAGTTATTATTTTATTCAACTTCACAAATGAAGAGGTTTTAAAAATCTTTTAAAAGTAAAACTTTTACTCAGTTTAAGCGTCGGCGATAAAAACTAGAATATTGAAATCTTTTTACTGGTGAAAGGTTTTTCTGGAATATACGTGACGAGATTCCAGCGATGGAGATTTGTTTAAAAAATAACTTCCATAATTGAAGCGGATACGCCGAGAGTGTTGCCTTTGTCACTGGTTGAATTTAAACGCCTTTATTAGAAAGCCTCTCTGTCGATCGATATGGGACAGAACGTTTTCACGTTTGTGCGGAACGTCCAACAATTTATGATTGACCATGGTGTTCTTTGCTTCGCGTTGTGATTCTCAATAGTTTCAACTTTACGGGTCTAGTTTCTCTCTGTGTACGTAGCAAGCTATGTTACACAATAGTGTAATGATTATATATATATATATATATATATATATATATATATCTGAGTTTGTTATCTGAGTTTTATAAAATTTTCGTTTCAGAGAAATGAAACGTTTTCATAATATTGGCTGAAACATAAAAATCGGCATTGAATATATTTGGAAAGGTTAGGTTAGGCAGCGTATAGTAGAGAACATAGATAGCATCACTAACAATCAGGGACCTAACCGATAACACTTGTAAACATACACTCACAAGCCTTGATATTAATAAAAGACGGTTGATATATGACTCAATTATATTTATTTTATAAATAACGAAGACGTCTCGACATCTACTTTGCCATCTTCATCTGGACAACAATATTGCGAGTAGTGTACTGGCTGTATACTGTATAATGGTACTAAAAATGTATTATTTTTTAAATGTTTTGTGTTTTTTCTGTTTCGCAGAATTACAATGCGATCTGTTAAATCAATCCACCTAACATTTACAGAACTTTAATTGTAACATTTGTGTTTATAAAAACACATTGTCCTAATAACTATCTAATGTCTGTACGTAAGCATTGTACGTGTACTACTTCATTTCTCATCTTCTTACAGTTCAGGTTTTAAATAGAACTTCTGATACAGCCTATTTTAAATAAAGAAAAATTGGCTATCAATAAAAATCGCGTTGTCCTTTGTTCGATTTAGGTTTTGGTATTAGAAGGAAAAAGATTTAGGGATCACTAAATTGTGAAGGCACAATCCAAGCGCTTGTTTCAAGGTCAGCATCGTGGGGAAAAGGTGAGCTATAATACGCTGGATTACAAGGTAATGGACTGAAGCCCAGCACAATGTGAAAGTACAACAATGGTACAAGTTCTTAGACCAGATGTTTTAAATATTCACCAAAAACATTGTGAAACTATTTAGTTCATGGAAGACAGAGGCCTGAGTTGTTTAATTGTTTACGACTACACTTAAAACAGAGTAGTCCTAGATACGATCCTATTTAGACCGATTAACTGATCCAATGTCATCAATATTCTTTAGGTAAATCGTGACATTTCATTCAAATAAACTCGCCCTACGCAAATCTAAAGGGCCATTACAGTTTTTTCTGTTAAAAATTCAATATTTCTTAAACTATTACTTTAATGTTGAACTTTTTTCGTTTATAGTTTTGTAGAATTGAATTTTCAAATTTTAAATTTCTTTTTCAAATTATGTTAGTGTTGTTTAATGCGACGTGAACGTTATTTAGTTTTAAGGAGTGAATTTTGTATATTCCTTGTACTTTGTAGGTTAAAGATAATAAAATACATAAAACCAAACGAGAAGACAAGATACACAACACCTGTTCAAGTTGTAATACTACTTAGAAGTCGCTACACGTACAAGTAAATATTACCATTCACATATTATTGTCATTGTACAGGTGCAAATACTAAATTATAAATAATTCTGCCCCTATTCAAATATCCAAACCTGCTCATGATTACTTAGCCTAGTATTTGCAATGTAATAGCTCACGCTAGAGCCACTTTTTCAATGTTCCATATATTTATGAAATGTTTAGTAAATTTATGTCTATTACCGATAAACCATGAATGGTGAATAATTGGAAAAATTAGGGTAGAATAAAAAATGTCTTGGTCTAGGCTATAGTACAAGCTATACTATACCGTAACGATTGCAAACCTTACATCTACCATTAATTTCTACAGAATAGAAAGAAGAAAAGGAAGTAATTTATGAAATAAAACATCCTATGCTCTACCGTGCAAGTAATTGAGAACAAAAATGGCTCTCGTGGGGACGATTGTTTGTCTAAAGTATATATCCATGTTTTTTTTTAATGTAATAATACATGAATGTTTTTAAGTTAAAAAACAAATTTCTTAATACTGGGAAAATAATAAATAATTTTAAAATACTAATAAGTTTCATAACTAAGTTAGTTTTGTGCGTGGAACTTTGTTTCAACAAGCAATAAAGTTGAGAGCGAACTTTGCTCATACGCGAGAGATAAAGGCAGTTATTTTAAGTTCAAGACATTTAACGTTGCGTTTGGAGACTTGAGCATGTTTAAGTAGAGCTTCCATTGCTTCTACATAAACTAAGGTAGCAAACGGATTCCATTAACATGTTAATTCCCCTGAAGCCGAATTATACTCGTCGACCAAGCCTTATAGAATATTAAATAATTCAAATTTACTATGATAAATATTTTTAGATATATTAAATCAAGATTATGCAATAAATAATTATATTTCTTGTTTTACTTCTATTTAGAATAAGATAAGATAGGCTGTCATTTGTTGTATTCTAGATAGCAAATTAAGTGTTAATTGTTGTTACGTATTTAAAATTAATATAGACTCATTTTCTTTATTTTAAACCCGCCGCCAAAGTCAGACAAAGCTCACCCGTGTTAAGGTTGGTTCTGCAGTTTGAACCGGCAGAGCACGTTAGACCTTTCCAGAGTGTATACCGATACCCTACGTTCTAATATATTATTATACTTTTCAATCTCCGTACCTTAGGTACTATAATACGTGAATGTAACTATTTTATTAATGTTTATATCGAATGTGACCAGTGCGTGGAATACGAACAAGTTTTCTGGCCAGAAATCGCTTATTTAATACGCGAGTGCGATAAGTGTGTATTCCCTGGTGCACGTAAGTACAAACTATTAGTTTATATAATTATAATAATTATTGGTCCTCCGAAACTATTTTTACCAAACAAATTTGGTCCAGCCGGGCCGGATCTTGGGCGTTAAGACCTATATACAAAACAAAATAAAATACAATTCATTATATGTGTTCATTCTACAATTTCTACAAGTTTTTTCAAACTTTGTCTGTGCATGCAAACACTGGAAAACTAGTTTCATGTCGCAGTATATGAAACAGCTGATCCTCTCTTATCTTTGTTTGGCTTTGGCGTGCATTAATATGTTGGTTTAAATTAATTATAAAAGTTTATGAAAAGTGATTTCAGTTGTTTATAGAAGGTTATCTCATTGAGCCTACGTCGATTTGTTGTTTATAGGCTTATTTATTTCTCCGTTAAACATATACGCTCATAGGCCTAATCTCTTTAAAACATTTTGTAATTTAAAAATTAAAGCAGTTATATCATCCTCTACTATAAAACCATCATTTAATCATGGCAAATTCTTTGGCAGTTATTAAATCAAAGAAAGACAATATATTTAATCAAATTCAAGAGATTTTTGATCTAACAAAAAAAACATCTGATAAGTCAATCCTGCAAAAATTGTTGGTGCGCGCTAAATCTATAAATAGGCTTCGTGAAGAATTTTCTGATATTTTAGATATTTATCATGAACTAGAAATACAGGCTAACCCGAATTTTCAACCCAACTACGCTCCTCTTAACAGCATCAACGAGTTAGTCGATTATATTAATTCTACCGTATATTCGATAGAAAGTAAGATGTCATCAACAAGGCCTAAATGTGAAATAGTTACTCCTCAGTTACATATACGACTGCCTAAGCTTGAACTCAAGCATTTCGATGGTGAATTTCTCGAATGGATGTCATTCATTAATATATTTAACGCTAGCATTCATGAAAATGCATCGTTACCAGCAGTTTCTAAACTTCAATATTTATTGAGCGTTATCTCAGGAGAACTGCTAAATTTAATTAAATCTCTCCCTATTTCTGACGCTAATTATAAAGTGGCCTATGACTTATTAAAAGAAAGATATCACTCGCCGAGGCGGTTAGTTACGTTACACCTCAATCAAATTTTAGATTTGCCCTCTGTAAACAGCACGCCTAAACAAATGAGAAATTTTGTAAATTTATACTCAGAAAATATACAAGCTCTTAAAGGTCTTGACGTCGATATCACTAGTAAAAATCTTTTGTTATCTGCTATGCTTTTACGAAAAATGGATAGTGAACTTAAAAACCGTTTTGAAAACTTCCGTTCATCAAATGTTACTCAAGAGAGAGTTGACTCCACTACAATACCTGATGCAGCGGAAATTATTAAGTTTTTAAATGAAGAATGTAATGAAGTTGAAGATGCCAATCTTCATTCTCCTATCACCTCGAAACCCTCCTCGTCTGGATCACGCACCCCCTCTGGTTCCCAAAATAAATACTTTAAACAAAAAGTATCACTGATGTCCTACAATTATGGAGAAGGCTCCTCCATTAAAGTTAAACCTCATCCATGCTTTATATGCAATAAAATTGACCATAAGGTGTATTCGTGTCCGGACTTCAAGAGTCAGGACGCCAAATCCCGTCTCAAAATTGTAAAGGAAAAGGGGCGTTGTACCTCATGCTTAGGTACTCACCATCTTAACGACTGTAGGTCAAAGTTTAGTTGCTACAAATGCCACAAAAATAATCATACATTATTACATTTTGAAAATTACTCTACGCTGCAACGGACCACACCTTAAACTTCGCGTCAAGACTCTCCGACACTTCAACAGGAAATAACCCCTTCTCCAATCACTATGACCTGTCAAGAAAAGCAGAATACGTCTCAAATCTCTAATACTGTTCTCTTAGGCACTCTACTTGTTAAGCTTACCTCGTCTAACGGTATTACTCATGTATTTCGTGCTCTTGTTGACTCTGGCAGTCAATCTTGTTTTCTCACCGAGCGTGCTGCTCAATTATTGTGTGCTCCTCGTACTAAGACCACTCATAGTGTGGTAGGATTGTCTCAGGTACCCTTACGCTCAAAAGGTCTCACCTCAGTTGCTGTTGAAACTCTTGGGGGCAAGGTTATTTCAATTAATGAAAGATTTTTAATATTGGAAAAAATTTGTGTTAACCTACCAAGCACACAAGTAGACTCTGAAGTTCTTTCCAAGGTTCGTCCTTATGTTTTGGCAGACCCTACGTTTCACTTGCCAGGAGGCATAGACGTTCTTCTTGGTGGTGCTTTATTTCCACTCATACTTATTCAAGAAGCCTATAACCTCGGACCTGGTTTACCCAGTCTAATAGGCACACACTTTGGCTTTTTAGTAATGGGTAACGCACCATGTCTATCTGGCAGTGAACTTCATAGTAACTCCAGCTCTCAATTATCAACTACACTTCTAGTTGTCAACGACATTGACCTTCACGACTCACTACAAAGGTTTTGGCAACAGGAAGAACCCCCTGCTGTGTCTAAGCTTTCTCAAGAAGATACATTATGTGAAGATCACTTTCTCGCCACTCATACTCGGGACCAATCTGGCCGATATTGCGTCCGACTACCATTCAAGACTGAACATCCTCCTCTGTGTCAATCTCGTTTAAATGCAGGAAAAAGACTGCACTCTCTAGAGAAGAAATTTAGTGTTCAACCTCAATTTAAATCCCTATATACTGATTTTATGGCTGACTACTTAGCATCTGGTCACATGATATACGCTCATAATACTGATCTAACTGTACCTCATTACTTCCTTCCTCACCATGGTGTTTTAAAGGAGTCTAGCAGCACAACTCGTTTACGTACTGTATTTGATGCTAGTTCTGAAACCTCTAATGGTATTTCTCTTAATAATATTTTATTAACAGGCAAAAAGATGCAAACGAATATTTGTGATTTATTACTAAATTTTCGGATTCATAACGTTGTTTTTTCTTGTGACATTCGTCAAATGTATAGACAGGTAAAAATGCACCCGGATGACCAGTGCTATTAGATGATCTTATGGCGTGAAAGTCCAGATCAGCCCTCTTTAATCTACAAGCTCACGACAGTGACTTACGGAGTGAATTGTTCACCGTATCTTGCCATTAGAACCTTACATCAGCTCGCTGCAGACGAAGGTGACTCCTATCCTGAAGCTGCAAATATTCTACGCACGCAGACGTTCGTTGATGACATCATCTCTGGAGCTGACTCTGAAGAAAAGGCTTTGAGCCTCCGTAAGCAACTCATCTCGCTCCTGGCTCGCGGAGGCTTTGAACTACGCAAATGGACATCTAACTCCAGTCAACTGCTGTAAGATCTTCCTGATGCTCATTTAGAGACCCCTGAATTCTCGCTATCATTGCCCAGATATACGACCCTTGTGGCTTTCTCTCACCCATTGTTATGTGGGCCAAACGTTTTATGCAACTACTCTGGATCAAAGGATTGAGCTGGGATGAACCACTTCCATCTGAACAATTGAAATTATGGCAAACCTTTACAGACTCGGCTAATACTCTACGAGAAATTGTAATTCCTCGTGCATTACGAATAACACACTCGAGAAACTTTGAGTTACACGGTTTCTCAGATGCTTCTGAGAACGGTTATGCCGCCGTCGTTTACTTGAGATGCCAACTTAGCGACGACTCTGTGTTAATTCGGCAAGTAATATCGAAGACTCGAGTAGCCCCTCCGAAAAGGCTCACGGTACCTCGATTAGAGCTAAGTGGAGCTCATTTACTCGCCTAACTAGTCGGATATGTTATCTCTCTTTTTGAAAAAAGGGTGGAATTTTCTTCTGTATTTCAATGGTGTGATTCGACAGTAACACTGGCATGGTTACAAACACCTCTTCATCGATTGAAGACGTTTGTTGCCAACCGGGTAGCCCAGATACAAGAATTAGTGCCTTCTCATTACTGGAGACACGTAGCGAGTGAAGATAATCCTGCTGATTGCGCGTCGCGTGGGTTACTTCCTAAAGATTTACCACAGCACTCATTATGGTGGTACGGCCCCTTTTGGCTACAAAAATCTAATGATAACGGGCCTGTGTCTCATTTTATGCCTGCAAAACTTACTGACACAGGAGAAGAGAAACCCATCTCACCTATATCTCTCATATCAACTGCTCCTCATGAATGGGAGCTCCTCACTCAGTTTTCTCACTTTAGCCGACTCAAGCGTGTGATGGCTTATATTTTGCGATTTACTCATAACGCTCGTCATTCAAGAAAGCTCGATGGTCCTCTCAACACTCTGGAAATGAGGGCGTTAAGACTGGCAATTTTCAAGATGGTTCAAGAATCAGCGTTCAGAGACTACATCGTTGCCATGAAGAAGGATCCAACTTGCAGCGGCCAGAATGTCCGATGCAAAGAATCTGGGTAATTGTACAGAATACCAGAATCAAACCTAACCGGGTTAAATAATTGACTAAATTTATATATAAAAATTTTAAAACATTATAATAATAATAATATTAAAACTAGGGTAAATAATAGTAAAATGAAGAAAATTAGAAATAACTTTAGACTTAAAAAACATAAATTATAAGCAATAAGAAAAATTATCACTTCAAAGTGGATAGCCTAAATTATGTAAACAAAAAAAGACGGTAATTGTGTAGTATAACAAACTAGGCCTAGATGCCGGCTATTAAAATAATTGTACTTAAAAATAATCAGGAATAAAGAATGTAAATTAAGATGTGAGGAAAGTAAATTAGGCCTAGCTAGGGAAAATAGTATTTATGTAAAAGTAAAGATTAAATGTTAAAGTGTAATAGCCTAAGAAATTAGGTTATAATAGAAGAAGTCATATTTGATTTCGGAAAAATCCGCTTAGGGCATTGATTATAAATCTTGTCACTACGAAACGAAAGCGCTACAGTCGAACTTTGGATTAAGAATGTTAAAAAGTTAATTAAATTAAATGAGAAGAAATAAAGTCAAATACGTTATTAAATAAAAGGTAAAAATGCAAAGGACACATCAGAATACAGAAACGCCTTTTATAAAAAGGGAAACTAATCTTAGTTCAGAATTTCCGAACAAACAAAGTCAATTGCCATGGCAACGGCTTTCTGATTGGTCAAAAGTTGAAAAATGGATACTGGGACGTGGGAAGTTTGAAATTGGAGAAGGAGGCCTCACAAAAGGACGCTATCCAAGATCAGAATGCATGAGGCTCTCAAAGCGAGCAGACGTGTTTTTGTACCATGCGATCAGGACAAGAAAAAATGTGCTAAAAACAGAGTAAAAAGTGCTACGATGTGATCAGGGGAAGGAAGATATATATGAGCAAGGGCTCATATATACCCAGAACAAAATTTCGACCACCAAAATGCAAAATTAAAGAAAATAAGAAGATTCACCGAAATTATGGAGAGACGCCTACCTACCAAGACCCTTGAAGCTGTAACAGGACCGACAGATGACAACATTAATGAAGATAAAAAGATTTCTACAGTACAAGGTTATATAATCAATTTAATTATTCTTTTTTAAATAACATTTTACTTCAAATTATATTAACTTAATTTCAAAATTAAATAAGATGGGAATAACCTAAGGGACTGATTAGTCAACTCTCTTAGGTTACCCAAATTTAAGTAATAAAGATTCAAAATTGACTTTCCATTCCCATCGCTGTGGGAATGTATGGATTAAGTATAAAGATGTATATCTTATATGGCTTTTTCTAAGTGAATTTCTAATGAATAACTTCCAAAGAAGTTAATTGTTCAAGGCCTAGCCTAAAGGCATTACATAGTAATATTAAGTGTTTGAAAAAGAATCAGATTTTAAAATATGTTAAATTTAACTGTACTAATCAAAATTATATACAAAATTAATTATGGTAACTTTGATAATTTAAATTATATGTAAAATTAATGATAATAAGAAAATTTAAAAACAGAAGGAGATAATAATGTTTAGTTAAATGGCAAGTTGTATGAAATTTTGAAAAAATAATTAGTCAAGAAAATCCTGTGAAATTAAATTTAAAAAAATAATAATTAATTTGAACCTTGGAACAAATAAATAAAAATGTATATTTTCCAATTAGCTGTGTTTTCATTCTAGATACGTTCACTAGGTATCCAGGTATAGTCTTTAAATCACAAGTGTCTCTCAAAGATTCCACTACCCGAAAAGGAGCTTGAACAGGGCTTATCGGAGGCTAATTGGTTTTATCAAAAATTCAGGGGTTGGTTCCTCTGAGAGGTTTATTCCTTGAGGCACAGGTCTATGAAATTAGGTTCGTAGTCAATGGATAAACCATTACTTTCTTACTGACTTAGCAATTGAGGAAGAGAAATAAACAACGGCAAAGGTTATAAAAAGTAAGTCGGTAAGAAAAGTATGGCGCCCAACGTTTGAGGCTCGATGCTTACATTGTAACATCGGGTCAACATCAAATAGAGACAGATTTAAATCGACTAAGGAGCCTAGTGAAACAAAATTAATTAAATAGAATTCAATTAAAATTGTAAAAAATAATAGGAATCATAAAATGAAAACCAAAGAAGTTCTTTAAATTAAATAAGAGTTAATTATAATAAAAATGAAATTAAAAAGAACTTAGAATTAATAATAATAATTAAAAGGAAATAATTAAGTAAAATAAAATTCAGTAGGCGTCGGTAGGGCATAATATAAATAATAATGTTAGTTATTAATGAAAGTAAATAGAATACATAGGCGTTAGATAGACAAGGTCAAGGGAACACTGAACCGGATCACATCGAGCACAATTCTAAATGAATATTTAATTAAATACTCAGTATATAGTAAAAATATAGAAGTAGGAGAAGTTAGTAAGGGAATAAAAGGATAGTTAAATACGAGACTTTAAGATGGCGACAAGACAGAGAAAAGACACAGAACCATCTGAAATGATGGAGTTTTTTAAAAAAAATGATGGAGGAACAAAAAGAGGAGAGATTAAAAGAGATGGAGGAACAAAAACAGGAAAGATTAAAAGAGATGGAAGAACAGAAACAAGGGAGAATAAAGGAACAAGAAGAATTAGTAAAAAAGATAGAGGAACAAAAACAGGAAAGATTAAAAGAGATGGAGGAACAGAAACAAGGGAGAATAAAGGAACAAGAAGAATTAGTAAAAATGATAGAGGAACAAAGAAAGAAAGAAAGAGAGGAGGAAAAAGTAGAAAGAAAGAAAGAAAGAGAGGAGGATAAACAAGAAATTAAGAATCTTTGGGAAATCATGAATAAGAGGATAGAGGAAATAAATGAAGGAATTACAAGAAAGAATGAGGAAATGGGAAATAAAATCCAAGAAACTATAGAAAAGATGTATAACTTAGAGGTAACAGTCAGTGAAAATAAACAGACTGTAGAAACAGTTAAGGGAGAAGTCAAAAAAGTAGAAAGAAGGGTACAAGTAGTTGAGAATAAGATAAAGAATATGGGAGAAGGGATAAATATAGCTACCTTGTTTAAATCAAGGATGTTTGAGATGGGTGATAATGGAGACAAAAGCAAGAAGGAATTCTACGGTAGGGAAGATGAAGACCCTATTGATTTTATTAAACACCTAGAAGGTATAATGTCCGAAATTGATCCTGACATGGAGGAAGGACAAAAAAGGAAAATAATGGAGAGACATCTTAAAGGACCAGCACAAGAATGGTGGTTGGCCATGAATATGGAGGAGGAAAATTATGATGAAGTTAAGGAGAGATTCTTTAGCCACTTTTGGGGATCTCATGCACAAGAGAGAATTCGAGGAAGAATCGAAAATGGAAAATATGAATACCATCGAGGCACAAACAACATGGTAAATTATTTCTTAAAAATGGTGAACACGGCGAGACACCTAACCCCGCCATACAATCAGGCGGAGTTAATTATGAAGATTATGAAGCATTATGGGAACAGAATGTATATAGGATGTTCCGGGATGGCGGCTACCGACATAGAGGAGGCGGTAAAATACATCCGAAGGAACATGGAGCAGGAGGCTACCAGGAACCGGACTCAGCCTAGGACTGAGGAACGGGAACCTGAAAGGAGAGGGTTTACACACCAAACGAGAAACCCCGGATACAAGGGAAATTGGAGGCAAGAGCCTTACCCGGTAGAAGGGAGAGGAAACTGGAGACAGGGGCCCTACCAAAGAGAGGGACCAAGAAATAGGCCGCAAAATCAGTGGCAACAACAAAGGCCAGAGTACAGGCCACAAAACCAAACGGAAGAAGGCCCACAGACAAAAGAAAAGAGACCACAAAATCCAGGGCCAAGTGGTCAATCAAAAAACTAAATGAGAGGATCCCTAATGGTAGGAAGGAAAAGAGGAGACAACCATTAGAGATCCAACAACAAACAAAATATAGGAAATATTACCCGGAGAAACAGGGAACAGTAAATAAAGGAAAGGCGGAAGACCTAAAGAACAATAATAAAAAAACAATACAACAGGAAAATAACAATGAAGTACACCAAAATCAAGAGCGTAGAGTTGATGGACTATCTCTTGATATTCGTGCTGAATTGTTAGAAGAGGACAAGGAGATTGGCGAAGGTAACCAGAAGAAAGAAACATGCCCTGTAATTGACTGTGAGGTAGAAGGGCAGTCTATAGAGGTAGAGATTGACACGGGTGCAGACGTGTCAGTCATTCAAGAAAAGGCTTACAACAACCTCAAGTTGCATGGGCTTAAGTTCCTGGAACTACCCATCAACAATGTGGGAGTTGTAACAGCCATTAAGACTGCACAAATAAAGGTTACCCGGCAATGCTTAATTCCCTTAACAATTAAAGGCATAAAAGTGGACTGCATCTTCATAGTGGTCTCCAAACTTCGGTCGGAGATGATTATGGGGTGCAACACACTGTATGACCTAAAGGCACGGATAAACATGGATAGACGCTTTGTGACATTCGAAATAGAAGGGGAAATGGTGTACCAGGACTTTAAAAGTAAAATACAAAAGATAGAGGAAAATGAAGAAGTCCGAAAAATATGCAAGATAACCCAGGAAAAAGAAGATGCATCAACAATAGGGCATCAAAGCAAAAAGGAGGGGTTAATGCGACAGTGCGAGAAGCAGGGGCACTGCCGAATGAATGAAGGAGGAAATGGACAAGAAACAAGTAAAGGGGAAATCTTAAATATAACGAACGAATATCAAAGAAAAATAAAAAATGAAACAGAGGAAAAATTAAACAAAAACAAAAAATTAAAAAACAAAAATGAAAATATAATAAATAAGGAAATTAATTTAAGACCTGAGGGAGTCAAAACAAGAGATAAAGAAACGAAGGACATGGAAAGAAGAGCTGCAGCTGAGATTAAGAGCAAACCAAAATATAAACAAGGTAAGGCAGAAATAGTGCCAAAAAGGGGAAATAATGTGAGTGGAAAAATAATAAATAAGAAAATAAATATAAATAAAAGTATAAACGTCGCGTCGAAACAATTAAAAGGGGGGAACAACGAGGTTAAAATGAATAACCAACAAGTAGCTCGGAAGCCCATGACTAAGACTTTAGATTCTGGAGAGATAACCCAAAGGAAAGAAATTGAAATTAAAGAAAGAAAAAAGAAAAACCCATTTACTAGTTCAAGAGTTCGAAAGTCAATTAAAATGAGAGCCAATCCAAATACGAGAAGAACCTTCATTTCATTACAAGTCAAAAACAGAAAAATAAAAGGTAGATTTAAGGAGAATAAGGGAAAGTTAAGAAATTGGAAAAGGAGAAAGAAGAAAAAGAAAGATAAAGATGGACGGATGATAAGAAAATATTTGAGAATTAACCATTTAGGAATCGAAGAAGAAGAAACAGAAAATAAATGTATATTAGACAAAGAACAGCAAAATCAATTAAACCAGCTAATATTGGAATATGACGATATATTTAGCGAGAAACCGAGAAGATGCTATTAATTTACCAGGGTCCATATGTAGTGGCTAGACGATTGGGGGCAAAAACTTATGAAATAGCAAACTTGGAAACAGGGAAAATAAGGGGGATCTATGACATCAAAGACATAAAGATATTTAAAGAATAAAGGATAATAAGGCAAGGTAAATAAAAAATGATCCATCAGTGACATAGGGAGTAACGGATAAGTAATAAAAATAAAAATGTAAAATAAATCTAAGTAGTAGATTAAAGCAGTAACATAATCCAAATACATAGGACAAATAATATAAAATCAGTATTAAATGTGAAAGAAAAAGCCATATGTTAAATGAACGGGATTCATTGAATTTATTAAAGTAAAGGTTGTGTTAAACAACAATGAATGTGTAAAATAAGGATTACAATATACAATATTGTATAGTTAATATAAACTTGAAATAAGATTAAATAAAAAAGAATGTGACTAAGGACAGGAGTAATAAATGAGTAAATAGCATGTGAAGTGACTAATGTGACAATGATATATATGAGTGAAAGGGACAGGAGAGTAAATTGTGAACTTTAGTAAAATTAATTAAGTTATGAAGATGAATACGAATAGTAGATTAATGAAAGGAATATGAAAATTTTAATATAAACTAGTATAAGTGTTAATGTTACTTTTCACAAATATGTTATTAATTATGTTTATCTGTTTCAAGGGAGAGAAGAACCAAAATTTTCATATATTTAAAAAGGGGGGAATTTTGCAGCGGCCAGAATGTCCGATGCAAAGAATCTGGGTAATTGTACAGAATACCAGAATCAAACCTAACCGGGTTAAATAATTGACTAAATTTATATATAAAAATTTTAAAACATTATAATAATAATAATATTAAAACTAGGGTAAATAATAGTAAAATGAAGAAAATTAGAAATAACTTTAGACTTAAAAAACATAAATTATAAGCAATAAGAAAAATTATCACTTCAAAGTGGATAGCCTAAATTATGTAAACAAAAAAAGACGGTAATTGTGTAGTATAACAAACTAGGCCTAGATACCGGCTATTAAAATAATTGTACTTAAAAATAATCAGGAATAAAGAATGTAAATTAAGATGTGAGGAAAGTAAATTAGGCCTAGCTAGGGAAAATAGTATTTATGTAAAAGTAAAGATTAAATGTTAAAGTGTAATAGCCTAAGAAATTAGGTTATAATAGAAGAAGTCATATTTGATTTCGGAAAAATCCGCTTAGGGCATTGATTATAAATCTTGTCACTACGAAACGAAAGCGCTACAGTCGAACTTTGGATTAAGAATGTTAAAAAGTTAATTAAATTAAATGAGAAGAAATAAAGTCAAATACGTTATTAAATAAAAGGTAAAAATGCAAAGGACACATCAGAATACAGAAACGCCTTTTATAAAAAGGGAAACTAATCTTAGTTCAGAATTTCCGAACAAACAAAGTCAATTGCCATGGCAACGGCTTTCTGATTGGTCAAAAGTTGAAAAATGGATACTGGGACGTGGGAAGTTTGAAATTGGAGAAGGAGGCCTCACAAAAGGACGCTATCCAAGATCAGAATGCATGAGGCTCTCAAAGCGAGCAGACGTGTTTTTGTACCATGCGATCAGGACAAGAAAAAATGTGCTAAAAACAGAGTAAAAAGTGCTACGATGTGATCAGGGGAAGGAAGATATATATGAGCAAGGGCTCATATATACCCAGAACAAAATTTCGACCACCAAAATGCAAAATTAAAGAAAATAAGAAGATTCACCGAAATTATGGAGAGACGCCTACCTACCAAGACCCTTGAAGCTGTAACAGGACCGACAGATGACAACATTAATGAAGATAAAAAGATTTCTACAGTACAAGGTTATATAATCAATTTAATTATTCTTTTTTAAATAACATTTTACTTCAAATTATATTAACTTAATTTCAAAATTAAATAAGATGGGAATAACCTAAGGGACTGATTAGTCAACTCTCTTAGGTTACCCAAATTTAAGTAATAAAGATTCAAAATTGACTTTCCATTCCCATCGCTGTGGGAATGTATGGATTAAGTATAAAGATGTATATCTTATATGGCTTTTTCTAAGTGAATTTCTAATGAATAACTTCCAAAGAAGTTAATTGTTCAAGGCCTAGCCTAAAGGCATTACATAGTAATATTAAGTGTTTGAAAAAGAATCAGATTTTAAAATATGTTAAATTTAACTGTACTAATCAAAATTATATACAAAATTAATTATGGTAACTTTGATAATTTAAATTATATGTAAAATTAATGATAATAAGAAAATTTAAAAACAGAAGGAGATAATAATGTTTAGTTAAATGGCAAGTTGTATGAAATTTTGAAAAAATAATTAGTCAAGAAAATCCTGTGAAATTAAATTTAAAAAAATAATAATTAATTTGAACCTTGGAACAAATAAATAAAAATGTATATTTTCCAATTAGCTGTGTTTTCATTCTAGATACGTTCACTAGGTATCCAGGTATAGTCTTTAAATCACAAGTGTCTCTCAAAGATTCCACTACCCGAAAAGGAGCTTGAACAGGGCTTATCGGAGGCTAATTGGTTTTATCAAAAATTCAGGGGTTGGTTCCTCTGAGAGGTTTATTCCTTGAGGCACAGGTCTATGAAATTAGGTTCGTAGTCAATGGATAAACCATTACTTTCTTACTGACTTAGCAATTGAGGAAGAAAAATAAACAACGGCAAAGGTTATAAAAAGTAAGTCGGTAAGAAACTACACCTGCCTCGTCACAACTCCGCCGACTCTCTCCTTTTCTCGACAAGGTTGATATCCTACGAGTGGGAGGACGTCTCAACGCTTTAAAACTTCCTACGGATGTGCAACATCCTGTGATTTTGCCCAAACGACATCATGTCGTCAACCTTTTTATTGATTTTTATCATCGAAAATACTTACACTCGGGCGCTCAGTTGACTCAATCACTTCTTGCACAGGATGTGTGGATACTCTCGGCCCGAAGTGTAATACGCTCTCGCATTTTTCAATGTGTTGTATGTTTTCGACACAAGCCTCACAATAAATCTCCGCTCATGGGTGATTTACCAAAAGCAAGATTAACTCCTTCTCGTCCGTTTCTCAACACCGGAATTGACTACGGAGGTCCTTTTAACATCAAGATGCACAATTTGCGCTCGATTCGCTTGACAAAAGCATATATTTGTATCTTTGTTTGCCTTGTGACAAAGGCTGTACACATTGAAGTAGTATCGGACCTGTCGACAGATGGGTTTATTGCCGCTCTCACCCGATTTGTGTCTAGACGCGGTCTTTGCACAAACATTTATTCTGACTGTGGAACGAATTTCGTTGCAGCGAATAATGCTTTACAAAATCTCATCATCTCTTCAGACCGAACCCCTCTTGTTGAATTCTCATCACAACACAATATCAACTTTCATTTCAACCCGCCTGCAGCTCCTCATCAAGGTGGTCTTTGGGAAGCAGCAATCAAGAGTGCAAAACATCACCTCCGACGTGTCATCGGTGAACATATTTTAACTCTATGTGAATTCTCCACTCTCACAACTCAAGTAGAGGCTATTTTGAATTCGAGACCTCTCACACCTCTGTCAAACGACGCCTCAGACCTCAATGCACTCACCCCGGGTCACTTCTTAATAGGATCTTCATTGGTTTCAGTTCCAGAAGAGGATCTTTTCAACGTTCCTGCCAACCGACTCAAGCACTGGCAGCTAATCAAGGCCTTTCACCAGCGTATTTGGAAAAGATGGCATCTAGAATATATCCATACTCTTCAGCAACGGGGGAAGTGGAACGTGCCAACTGTCAACCTGCGCGTCAGCGACCTCGTGTTAGTGCATCAAACTGCACCACCTCTCGCATGGCCTCTGGCTAGGATAAGTAGTGTTTCTCCAGGAAAGGATGGTGTAGTAAGAGTGGTTCATTTGAAGACAAAGCAGGGAACCTTGACAAGACCTGCTCACAAGGTTTTCCCTCTACCTCTACGCTCATAATGAACTTGCCCCATAGTGTGCTCAATTTGTGTAAAAGAGATATTTTTATTTTCCTTTATGAACTTTTTATTTTTATAAACTCTCAAAATATTATATTTGTGTTAGTTCTCTTTGAATCCTAGAAGGATTCAAGGCCCCCGGTATGTTACGTATTTAAAATTAATATAGACTCATTTTCTTTATTTTAAACCCGCCGCCAAAGTCAGACAAAGCTCTCCCGTGATAAGGTTGGTTCTGCAGTTTGAACCGGCAGAGCACGTTAGACCTTTCCAGAGTGTATACCGATACCCTAATATATTATTATACTTTTCAATCTCCGTACCTTAGGTACTAGAATACGTGAATGTAACTATTTTATTAATGTTTATATCGAATGTGACCAGTGCGTGGAATACGAACAAGTTTTCTGACCAGAAATCGCTTATTTAATACGCGAGTGCGATAAGTGTGTATTCCCTGGTGCACGTAAGTACAAACTATTAGTTTATATAATTATAATAATTATTGGTCCTCCGAAACTATTGTTACCAAACAATTGTTAATCAAAACAAAATATCTTCAAATCAAACTATTTCGTATCTACATAACACTTTGTCCTGGTGATTAAGTAAAATATGTTAAAACTTAATTTATTAATTTGAGTTCTAAGGTAATCAATAAATTAAATTATTATCCCTTACGAGGAATACATGTCTCCCTTACGGAAACATTTGCGAATTAACAGATTTGGGTAGGATTGTAGAATCCCCGTTATGAGATGTAGGGAAGGATCATAAGTCAAAGGTTAAGGGTATTTTATCTGAAGTACTCATATTCAGTATATACTTTGAAAGTTATTTACGTTATGGTGAATATCTTGTATTGATTATTGTTAAAATCAATAAATTAAGATTAAGGTAAGGACATACAAGTTATTGGCGTAGCATATAGAGAAAAACCGAATAATTACATTAAACATATTCTCTATGAAGCTCATAAGTTCCATTAGGAAATATAAGAAAGGGAAAGTGTATAAATGTAGGACTAATGAAGCAGCATAACAGTATGCTAGTAAGCAATGTAATGATTGGTGTTACCAGGGGAGCATACCTGAACTCAACTTACTCTCTATTGGTATCTTTGAAACGTAATAGGATTGTATAGTTAATGATACGAAGTATATATATATATATATATATATATATATATATATATATATATATATATTAAAATATATATGATTGTAATTTTCTTTTCTGATGATGTTGTTTACCAACGAAAAACTTTGAATATAAATTAATAAATATTCTTGTATTTGAATAACCTATGTTGTTTTAAATTATTAAACAAGAAAACGTATTTTATATTATATATATATATATATATATATATATATATATATATATATATATATATATATATATATATATATGTATATTTAAAGAGGCAGGCTGAGAGTAATATTCTTATGTCATTATTATAAAAAAATGAGCTAATATTAATGAATTCAATTGTCCATACAAAAATTAAAAAACTTAGAACCTTAATTTGTGTTTGAAGACATTTTATAATTTTCCAATAAATATTGATTTCAGTGCAAAAGCCCTGAATATGTAATGTTATTACTGTGCGATTCTTAACGCTTCTGGAAAACGTCCAATCAGCAGATAAGGACTGCTAAATTGACGATTGTCTCAACTTTGAGACATCAACGAAATTTACAGTAGCAGATTAGTTTAATGCTTTTCTGACAGAGCACTTAACCGAAGCTATCCCGTTTACATCCAGAACTTTAGACAGCATCCAGCAATTAAACTTGCATTTACTGGCGCCGGCGACCTGAACATATTGCTCTTTAACATGGCCTAATGGAGCCGGGAAAACAATACTGTTTGTCTTGGAAAATGTATGAATTCTGTGATTTATGACTCTCAGAGCACTTTCTCGGCGATAAAAAGCAAATTTAAATAATTTCACTTAACGTGTTTTCATTTATATAGAAAGATTAGTCCTAAGAATTACATTCCAAAACTAATAAATGAGTTATCTATCAACAGATAACATAAGAGGGAAAAGAATTTCTGATGGCACAAAAATAATATCCGGAATAATCTAAAAATACAAACACAAAAACCAAATATTAAAAAAACAAATACAAACTTGAAAAAAGGGTCCTTCAAGTATCAAACCATCACAAATATGGAAAAAATAAATGAAAAATGTTGGACATACTACATTTTAACTATTCAATCGCCAAAAATATAATGTCTATTAAAAAAATGTTTAGCAAAAGAAAATACATTCTTAAAAGCCTTAAATCATTAAATGATTTTTTATTAACATGCAAACAACCCTCTGAACAAAATATTTTTAAAAACCTTACGAACATTTTGGTTATAAAGTCACTTTACTCGGAAGCAACAAAAGAACTTAATTACTACTAATTTTTAGTAAGGGCGGGGCAATAAATTAGTCAAATTATTTAATAGCAGTCTAAATGTTTTTGTCGCTTCTGAAGATGGCTGCTTTGCCACAGAAATGTTCTGAAGGTTAATTAGTAATTATTGTCGTTAAAGAATGTTTTTGCACTTTTATAACTTTAGGTGCTGTTTTTTGAGATAGATGGACTCAAGTTATAACTCTATTCCAATCGTTGCTCGTAAACTTAGGGCAATGGAATAACTAATTTAAAGTTTACGGCCTCTGTGGCTCTGTAAGTGCAGAAGAAGTTTAACGCCTGTGAGTTTAACTTTGAAACCAATATCGAAATTCTTCTGCATTAGCAATTAAATATTGCTTTTTGAGGTTTAGGAAAACTCGATGGGCCTATTAATGGATACCTCTTGATAAGTTCATAAGTTTTCAAAAAGATTTCAAACAGGAGGTTGTGTAATAGGAGAAAGTTTTAATTTTTACTCAAAGGAGAAACTTTCTTACTGACATTTTCTTTCTTTTGTGGTTTTGCTTTATAAGAAGTACATTTTAAAACTACGATCTAAGTAAAAATCAAATTTTAATTCACCTAAATCCAATTGCAATTATTATGCTAGATTCGGAATTGTTCAAGACTAACGTAGGCCTATTACCCTAAAACGTGTGAGAAACAAAGGAGAGGAAAGATATTTTGGACAATTCAGAGGCATCGATCTTTTCCCAAAGTAGTTTTATTCTACCTTCCTGTCCATTGGTCTTAGACAAACACTGGAGATGGAAGAACTCCAGTATTATTAGAAAAGAGATAATAATGTTTTTTACTAGTGTTGGTCTTTGTTAGTTGTACTATCATTTTTATTTTGCTGAACTTCATAAAAATTTGTTTTTATTAGTCTACAAAAACACCTGAATACAAGTTTTTAAAAAAACAGAACCTACTTTAAATAACAACCTGAATATTTAATTTTTACTTACTACAAAGTAAATAATAATTTTCCAATAACAAAAGCATAAGCTTACTACCCACAAAATGTTTAAGTCTTCGCCGAATTCCATACTTGGACTCATATTTAACATGTAAATCCAAACAACGTGAAAGTTCTCTTTGTCTCAGTCTTAGTAAACGTCACAAACGAAAGGATTTTACATGATGTTAAAGCACCTTGGCATATAGATTAACAAGTTATGATGTAAACACAGGTTACATATAAGAAATTTATGATACAAAGGTTGTGTAGAAATATTATCTCTCATTTTTATAAGTATCAACAGTAATCACATTCCGTGTAAATCATTAAACGAACGTTGAATTGTCTGCAATCTGTATATCTGAACGAAAAATATGTAACTACAATTTTTTTCTGGACAAAATGTGATATTGTATGGTCTTTGAAGAGAACAAAGATCATTTATAGTCTAGCATACTCTCATAATATCGAATACATGAAATTTTTGTTTCGTGAGAAGACTCTATGCTCGCTATAATTAATCAAGAAAAATCAAGCAATCAAAATCTTGATTGTTTCATAAACGCTTGAAATAGATTTGATGAATTAGCAAACACAAGGCATGATTGAGGCACCGGCTTCAAAATTTTGTGGATAATAAGCTTATGATAAACTATGGTCTTATTATTGGAACATTTTTTTTACGTTTTAGTAAGTGAAAATTATATATTACGGTATTTTTTTTAAATCTGTGTAATTTTTTTGAACTTTATTTCTTCATTTTTAGAGGTATGATCTATATTTCCTATCTAAATTTTTTTGAATTTTGTTTCATACCGTTGATTATGTTGGAAAAATTGTTAAAATTTATCCATACAAATTTCCAATGTATCTATCGTTGTTCAAATAATTCACTCGCTCTTGAAGAACACGATAAATCCATCAATGTGTCAGACGAATACATTGAGTAATTTATATATGAAATTCCCTTGATGAGTTTTCCTAAATATCGACATATTGTTTCTTATCTTGCAATTATCCTTTTTCATATCCGTTTAAAAACATGTTAATAGACATGTAATGCAAAATCTCAGGTAAATATACAAAAATTCTATCTTTAATAATTATTAGGACAATTAATTTTTACACATAAAATATTCTTTAAAAAATAAAGTACACATTTATAGTAGAGTTACAGTTTTTTAATTTATCTCTTGATATTTAGTGAAGTAATGGCGTTTTCACATTAGGATTATTAATAAATTGCTTATGGTAAATGAGCTAAATCGTATATCCAGTGTATTTTTTTTGACTTATCTCATTCGCTTTATACCAAATTATGTATCAATATGAGTACACCATCAAAAAAGCCACTTTCATGAGATTAATTCATTTATTTGTATACGATGATGCTCGTTCTATTTAGCTTTCTCAAGCAAAAAATAAAAAATTTATTCGTTTTATACTTATGTTTTTCTTTTATTTTTATATGTGTTAGAATAAATTATGTGATTGTTTATTTTGCTTATTATATATCTTATAATTCATAATCCCTATTTTAAAATACTCACTAAGAAACGTTTTTGTAATTTTAAATAGCGTATTATTGTCTCCAAATAAGATGGATTGGGATCTAGATATAGTAGGGCCACAAGGAGGGTTTGCACCTTCATTTTCAAGCAAAATCACTTTGACCGGTTAAATACTTCCAATATTATCGTGGAAGAAACATTAAAAAAAACAAACGGATCGAATACCGAACCTCTTCCTTTTTTTTAAGTCCATTTACAAAACAGATCTATTTATATGTTGAAGATAGCCTTATTGAAATTTCTTTTTAAATGGAGTTATAACTATCCGCCTTATTGTTCTGTTACTGTAAATTATTTCAATATTTAAAGTTCTTGTTTATTTATCTTCTTATACGTTCAGAATATTTATTAGGTATGACCATCGAAGAGCTTTGGACACATATAATATTTAAGGTTTTGAGAAAATTGACTTTGCTCCCCATATTTGTTCTAAATAATACAATTACATAGAAGTTAAAAAATAATTGAGTAATTATTAAAATCTTTACAAAATTGTTGTGAATAAATATTTTTCAAAAATAAATATATAAATAAATCTTTTAAAAAGTATAAAAATTTATTGATTTTTTTATTTCGACTAAATTTTGAATATATGGTAAAGAAAACAATCTTATTTAGATACAAAAAATTAATTATTTTTTATCAGCTTTTTTGTAAAATGGGATAAAAGCTTTTTTGTTTCTGTAATAAAGAAACGTGAAAAAATACTTGAAAATAACTATTTTTTAATAAATTTCAATCCCTTTCAAGGTTTTATAGCAATAAAGAAAATTATTCCTGGTGAAAACATCACTTTTCCGAAAATAAAATGAACATTTTTAAACAGAAATAAAGAATATAATTTTAAGTAAATTTTAAAACAACGATTGGTATCGACGGTTTAAATTATTTGAAATAGAAAGGGTTTTATTTTTTGTAATATTTAAATAATTCTAAAACCTTTTACAAACCATTTTTCCTACCGACTGCAGAATGAACTCATTCCACTTTCACTTAAAATGGATCTGGAACTGACGCCAAGTTGAGTTTTCTCTTACAGTCAATTTGTTTTGTATTGTTTCATAACATTTAAATATAGAACTTGGTATAATCTCTTTAAGCTCTTTTTAATCTGTGACATAAATTTACACCTAAGGCATATTCCTACTGTGTTATGTAATCATTTGTTTACTTTAAAATATTACACAAAAATTGTAAACCTTTATTAAAAAATGTTTTTTATGTAATAGAACTTACCTCAGCAAAAAATAATCTCACCGAAAAAAACTATTTCAGAGCTGTACCCCCCCCCCCTCTATCACACACACTCACCATCTCTTGCACTCTTACATCCCAAATACTCTGACCTCTCCGGCTCCCAAAACGTAATTGCTCTCTTCGACTCCCACAACTTAAATGACTCCGTCCTTGAATCCTTGATCGCTCATCGTTTTCATGCTGCCCTTTCTCCCTGTCTTGCCTACCAATTGTATTCCTTTTTTTACTACAGTCAATCATGACCTGTCTTTCATCTGTTGTCTTGATCCAAAAAAAAATCCTTTGTTGCCCTCCCAAGTGCCTGATTTTGGAAATTACGTCCTTTATCGAAAAACGTCTACTTTAAGGACTGCATGTGCGTGTATATATTCTATGCCCCCTTATAAATTTACTTTCTGTATGTGAACTATTTATTTTTTCTAGTTTTCTAATATTAATGCTCGTTTCTTCAAATAACTTCACAAGTAATCTCATGCCTACAGTTTTTGTATACTTTTATTACTTAAGCTAGCTGCATCCCAGGAAGTTTACACAATCCTTAATCCTTACCAGCTTTATATTAAAATACGTTTAAAGTGCGTATATATAATGTTTTCACTGGATAATAATAGTTCCACTATTTTCAAAATATTATTAAATATATACATTATATATATATATATATATATATATATATATATATATATATATATATATATATATATACTGTATCTATCTATATATATATATAGATATTTGTGTGTGTGTGTGTGTGTGTGTGTGTGTGTGTGTGTGTGTGTGTGTGTGTGTGTGTATGTGTGTGTGTGTGTGTATACAACGCTTTCTTGTTGGATATTCATTGTTGTAAATCTCTTTTGCAAGAATAATTGTTGCTAAACGAATAATTTTTAACCAAATTGCGTTAAGTTTTTTTATCAACATTGACCTTGAGTTTAATTAACTAACGTAACACTAAATAGCTTCAACTAGATCATTTCAATAACCTATGTAATGTTTGAGGAAACTTAGATAAGTTTATTAATATATTACACACACACACACACACACACACACACACTCACACACACACACACACACACACACACACACACACACACACACACACACACACACACACACACACACACACACACACACACACACACTCACACACACACACACACACACTCACACACACACACACACACACACACACACACACACACACACACACACACACACACACACACACACACACACACACACGGGCATTATTGTATATGAATATTTACCGGCCTGCTTAGCCTTAAGTTAACAAATTAAAAACGCAGGACAGGCGCCCGTCACGGTTTCAGTATTGATCTATAGCCAGCTTAAAACCCAAGGTCACTCAACTCCGTATCGTTCCCCTCATTCAATTTAAAATAATTTTAACACTTTAAAAACATATTTCAAGGTACTAACAGCAAAACCTAAGTGTTTGTCAACAAGTAGGCCTCTCCAGAAAGTCTTTGTAGAAGTATATCAAACCATTAGGTGATGTTTTACCTGAGACAGGATGGCAAGGTTGGGACACAGAAAAGCAATACATCGAAATGTCGATATATCGAAGATAGATTGGCGATATTTTTCACCGATATTGTCAAAGCCGATATATCGGAAACATTGTTATTTCGAGGCGATATATTTACTCTTAAAATACGTATAAAGAAGCTAAAAATTATTTTTTGTTGTATCTTGACATTAAAACTATCTACAAATCACAGGGCACAGAGCGGTCTAATATCGGAATTTTTGATCTTTTAAAAACTTTATATTTGTTTTACCTTGATTTCTACAAATATAATAAACCTAAATGTAAATGAAACTACCAACATAAATATTTTAATAAAACGTTACGCTCCTGTTATTAACAGCTGTTATTCTTATAAAATATGGTGAAAATAAAAATAATCAATAACAGGTTCCATGTATCACACTTTCATACTAAGTATGTAGGATGATCACAGCGTCTAGGGGTTTTTTCGAGATTGTTCTAGATGAATCGCCTTAAAAGAGTTGATGGGGACAACGGTAGCCAATCCTACCTTAGGGATGTCTAAGGAACAATCAATTTTAGATTTTGAAGGGTATTTCACCACCAAACTCGTCCCTACATCAATTGGCTAGAAAATATGTCAGATGAGGAACATCCGTTCTATCAGAGAGGCTTTTCTCGAAAGCTGGCGAGGTTCTATCGACAGAAAGGAGTAGACTAAAACCCAATCATGCAAATTGCTGATACTCTTGGGCTCTCTGAAAAGAGAATTTTGTGTAAAATAATTTTCATTTTGTAAAATAAACAACAAAAATTTATATATTTGTGAATGTAAATTTTAATTATTAATCCCTTTAAAACATATTTTTACACAGTTAAAAAAATTATAAATCAATTTTACTTTATTTGGCTACTTATTTTAATTTCATTAACTAATATTACATTTCCTTTTAAAATCGATGGCAATTTTTTAATGATAATATCTAGATATCGATATTTACAGGTAGTTTAATTGATAGTATCGAATATAGATAATTTATTTTCGATATCTCAACGCTTGTATGACTGATCTCAGTATGACTATCGCTACGTTTAATAGGAAGATAATTAGTTATTAGGAATTACTATTAGGAATTGATTATCGTAAACTCACGTTTGTATGTTTAAACGGAAAATAAGTTATAGTTTTATATTTCCAGTACAAATATTACATTATTAGTTTTTTACATTGTTAATTATCATGTTAAACTTTTTGTGGCTAACAATCTGTGACCTATAGAGACCTAGAGGCATATTCGAATGTAGCATCTGCGTACCAAGAAAACGGTATTTAATTTGGAATAGTAATAATTACCATTTTAGGATTTCTGTAATTTGTAGATTGTAATAATAAGTTTACCACTATCAGTAGTTTGTATATTTTATTCACTCCTTATTAATTTTTCAATTAATATTTAATCACGCCTTCTTATAAATCATCAATGACCAAAATATTTGTACTTTTGATTAAAACGGCATATTTTCTTTTAATACTCCTTCGTATATATTTTCATCCTTATGTTTTTCTTTCACTAACTTTTTTATCACTCCTTGATCACTCACATCCTTTAGTTTTTCATCATTTTTTTATATTTTCACTTCTTTAAATACATTACTTACCTACCACTTCTATCGAATATTTCATTCTTCACACAATTCTTTAATTACAATTTTATTTACTACTTCACCCAAGACTTTCGGTTTTTGTTTCCTGCCTTTAATTCGTCCACATTTTCCAATATATAGCTATTTCTCATTATTAACTCAAAATTTTTATTACAAATTCATTTATTATTTCGTTCATATTTTTGCACTTCATCTTTTATTATCAGCTTCATTTACTTTACCCCATATTTTGATCCTGTGTCTAATAGTTTTTGAAAACCTAATTTTCTACTTCATACGTACGTTAAGTTTGGATTACTCCTTGTCTTAAAATATTTACTGATGCTACATTTACCATCTCATCTATATAATTCTTTTTTATCACTCACTACTTTATGTAACTTTATTTACAATTCGAACAGTAGTTTAAAGTTCTTTTATATTTTCGATCTATCATTTTCATTTTTCTTCACTTGGTTTCAAACCATTTTATTTTTACACTATTTCACGTCATGTACGGTTTTCCCCTCACTCATATTGTTAAAACTTATTCATAATGCCATCTTTTTTTCCTTTTATTTCATCAATCGTCTTATTACTATTTCTTATCATCCATTTGTAGTTTTTCTTCAGTGACTGTTTGTAATACTAAATATAAACAAATACATCCCTATTTTCCTTGCTTATTTTAATACTGATTTAATTACTTTTCCACCTCTTGTTCTCTTACATTCTCTTGTTTAATGAAATACTATTTAAAATGTTTCTTATTTTCTTCCTTTAATTCAAATTCATTAACTATGTCATCTGTCATTTCAATTCTAAACTCACTTCTTTTATTACAATTTGTTTCAACGTTATAATCTTGTTTATCGTTCTTCATTCACTCTTAATATTAGCAACTCATTTCCCTATCTGTCGGTTTTTTACTTATGTTTACTTACTTCTGTTAAAATATTATATATAATTTAATTTAATTTTATCACTCATTTCTTTAAACCAAATTTATTTTTAACCCTTTCCGCATTTTCATTTTTCAATAATTCCCTTGTATACATCTACGTTTAACACTCTAAACTAATTTTTCGTTCTCCACTCCTTCCTGTTTACCACACCTTTATTTTACAATCATTATGTTGGTTTCCACCTATTCTTTTTAATATAATTCTTAAATTAATAGCCAACTAATAATAGTCTTAGGAAAGAAAACATACTCTGCCATACATTGACAATTCAGTAAGCTAAGGAGATAATGTACCAAGCACTTAGCTTTAACTACACGTCATTACTCTATGTTTAATTTTCGCAAGCTGACTCGACCTGAAGTTGTTTAACGGACAAACCTTTCTTTAGCACTACAGAGAATAGAATCCAAAACATAAAATTATCTTCTAAACCAAATTAAATCCCCATACCCCAAAGTCAAATTTCAAAGAGCCTAATTTAACCATATAATGTTTGGAGTGCTCATTTTCTGGAATTTGCTGAAATAGTGGTGATTTTTTTAAAAATAAAATATAATATATTTTTTTAAATAAATTATCCGTCATTTATTATCCTAACTATGAACTGGATATTTTTAAACTAATCGTGAAATCAATTAAACAATGATACATTGACCAAAACCACAAGCAATGAGAGATATACAGATAAATCCGTACAACAACTGATACTGCTTAGAGTTAACCCCGCAAAGTACACTCGTTCAACTTCACGTCGCTCGTGCGCATGTTTGTGGAGGCCATTGAACGCACAAAATATATAAATTAGGTTACACACAACATTTAACGTAAAAATATCAGTTATCTTGTTCCACCAACATGGTCACGACCAATAAATACCAAATTACAACAAAAAGATCTGTCCATTCTAGGTTTAGCTTGCAATCACTTCCACCGAATTGAGCGCCCTTATTTCAAGTGAGTTTCCCCTGAGGGTGAAGAGGACGTGTGCACTCATATCACGCCTTTACAGAGTGAAACTAGAAATACGGTAAAAATTTTCAACTTTCAGTAATTCATCGCTGAAGGTATATTTCATATCAGTGTCTCTAGTTAGGCAGCTTGACTTTTAATTAATTTAGGTAATAGATTAAAACATCAAAGTCACGTCTGACACATGTAGCCTTGAAGTAAACGAAGAAGTTATACAATATGTAATTAAGTATAATAAATACAAAACATAATGACGGTAATGTTAAAGCAAAGGTAAATATTTTGCGCAGATGCTCAACAATACAGCATTATAAAAATAACAGTATAATAGTAAAAATATGATAAATTACACATTATCTCTCTAACTACAATATTTTTGTATTTTTCTTTTGTAGATTTTTGTTGAAAAGTAATCAACCTTAGAGACAACAAAATACTAACTTTCAGTTTTTTTTGTCTCTGAGGATGGTTGCTTTAAAACCAAAATATGGGCTTCATAAGGACAATTGTAGTCCATATAATGTTATAATTATAGCTTCATGGTTATGTAATATAAATAAATAAATTTCAAATTCCCCACAGTTTATTTCTAAATAGTAAGTAAGTCTATGGCTCAAAAGCAAGGAAATCAGAGCAAACTCGATATATCTATATAGAAATTTTATTATTTATGTACTATCCAGCAACTAGGTCAGGCATGTAAAATAAATTTAAAAAACTACTAGAACAACTGAAATAAATAAAACCTTGTACACATTGAAAGAAGTGAAAATATAAGTCACGAGGTACAGTCTCATCTTCCAATTAGTAAAAATGGGTTGATTAATAAAATAAATTGGGAGTTCTGATGTTTTAGGATAAGAATTATAATTGCACGATTTCTTTTTATAGTTACTGTTATAAAGGCTTCTATTTGGCTCAAAACAACATAAATACTGATCAGCCTCCACAGTTTTATTTAAATTGGATAGTTAAATTTTCGGATGATACCTGTTGCTCGAAATACAATGTCGGACAAATTTTGCAAGGAATTGAAGCTGACCGGCCCCATTGGTGCATTATGTTATTCTGTGAGCAACATTGGTAAAATTAACAAGGTCCAATACCATGATGGTTTTATTCATTGATATTTAGAGCTGATATTTCACTCAAGGCTTTATCTTTCTGACCTTACACTCATATTCGTTATATTTCAAAATTTCTAAAAATATTCAACAGAAATGTTTTATGGTTTTAACGCGAACAGGCAGTGTGAAAGAGAGAAAATGCAACTAAGAGGGAGAGGAAAGGATCGCGAATATACCCAGGATTTAGGTAGGAACATAAAACTTCCTGGTAGAGGATATGGGGGGAGTGGATATGGGGGGTTATATCAGCTCTATGGCTAATTCTGGCAGAGTTACATAGGCCTACATGAAGTAACTCTGTCCCCCTGTCTTTATGATCCCTCTGTCAGGATCATGAATATCTGTCTATCCGCTACTCCCCGTTGTAAAAAGAATAAGAAGGAGAAGAAGGTGGAACTAGGTAACCCCAAGGAAGGTCATAATAATCCCCTGTTATTGGTAGACCAAATAAGGAAAACCATGACATCTCGAGGACAAGTTCCTTACATAGAGTAGATATGCTCTCCATCGGTGATGAGGATTCTATATATAAGCTGATGTACAGGCAGGAAATGCTTTCAGGTCTAGTCTGCTGTTTTACTCAACCCTTTGTTACCCCCTTTTTAGATGGAACCTTACATAGTCATTCTGACTAGATCTACCAGACGTTCTCATATTACATTTCAATAATTGTTTTAAAACACATAATGTACAACTTTAATATGTTTTATGTATGCTTTAATAACTTTATGTAAGCTTAATAAAGCATAAAACTTTTCATTGTAGTTTAAGGATAACTCTACTCTAAGTTCCTTTATTTTTAAATAAATAAAACCTCTAAGCCACAAATAACATTTTATTTAAACCTTATGTACATTTCGATTGCCCAGCAATCATCTTCAGAGGTATTTAAAAATACAACTCAGAGTTGTATTTTTTAAATACCTCTGAAGATGATTGCTGGGCAATCGAAATGTACATAAGGTTTAAATAAAATGTTATTTGTGTTTTAGAGGTTTTATTTATTTAAAAATAAACATTACGCCACAGTTGCTTCATATAGTTATATCTAAGTTCCTTCATTAAATTATTATTATAAATTTGTAATGTTAATTTAAATGTATTTTCTTACAATCTTGAAAAAATAAGTGAACTTTAAAAAACTTTTATTTACATTTGTTGATTCCATCTTCGCGTGAAACATCTCCCGAAACGGCCGCCCTCAACAAGCAAAGTAAGTGCTACTATAGGCAAGGTTTAAAACATTTTTAAAAGTGTAAGTAACTTTTATTTGTGAGAATCATTGCCTTGAGTCACTCCAATCCTAGGAAAAACTAGTTGAAAGAAAAAAACAATAATATGTTGAGAATATATCTAAAGCCCAAAAACTTTACATTTATTTTAAAAACTTATGTATTTAACATTCTATAAAACAAATATTAGTAACTATATTTTGCTGTCTCCTGTTTCATGTATTGTTGTGATTGAACTGGAATCATCTTTTAGGATCCAAGAATGTTTCCTAAAATAATAGGAACAGCGTTTTGTTAAACGCTGAATCACGCTCGTTGAAACCAAGTCAGTCCTCTCTTTATTCTTAATTATAATTGATTTTTTTTTCAAAATCATCGAAATCCGAATATAGGCCTAGCCTACGTCGACTTGCAAATAGTGCTTTTGAATCGATTAAAATAATCCCAACATCCAAGTATCTAATTGAGTTACTAAGCCAGTAATTCACAAACCTTTTACCCCATGACTCTTATGCGGTAAAATATATTTTCTGGAGGCGCCCTTACAGAAAATTAGTCATTATTTTGATTTTAGTGATGTTTAAACAAATTTTTACAAATTATTTTTTAACTACTTATTACAGTACAAACAGAGACGCCCAAAAGATCTCGAAGTTCCAGATTTTGCACATTAGACAAAATCTTAAAAATACGGTTTTAAATGTTTAAAAATGAAACAGCTGCAGGTAGTGTGGCGGGCCATGCCAGTCTCGTTTTTTGCTAAGTAAACAAAGACGGTCCAACGGCCTGGATTTGTAATGGAAACGTATCTAGAAGGAGCGAATAGTTCTATAATTTTTTTTATTCAAATAAAATTTATTTTTGTTATTTACAGAAAATAAAACTCAAAAATGAAATTACGTATTAAAAAAACACCAGAGTTTAAGAAAATATAAGACCAATGAAGGCAGAATATTGTAACGTATAATTTATTACCACTTTTTTTAAGAATAATTATAAATAATGAATGGTTATTAGATTGCTCCAAAAATTATAAAAGTGTCAAGCGCCGGAGAAAATTGTTTCGAGTGCCGATAAAATGTAACTAACGAACGGAGTGGCGTAAAACTGTTATTCAAGTTTGTAATAAAATCTTAAAATATGAAAAAGACCATGCCGTTAAGAAATATTCGATTTTTAAACCAGAAGTGATATTTTACAGTAACAGTTAAAAAACGAGCACACATCTCTGAAAGCAGGGTTGAAAGGATACAGTATTCTCCAGTTAAAACAGAATTATTTAATCAGGAGAACTATTTTATAGTTGCGATCTGTTCATAAACGAAATACTCACGTCCAAATTTGACAAATCCTTTACATACTATATTATGAACTGGCTCTCTGTTTTATTAAAGCTCATTTGATTGAAGTCACTTCACAGAATACCTCGTTTCTACCCCGGAAAAATGTAAAACTA
>JBAIZL010000002.1:176412023-176434523 GCA_036971475.1 Prosapia bicincta
GCAGATGTGCATCTACACGTGATAAAAAGTAGATGCAGAGACATCAAATATTTAGCACACAAGACAAGAACTGAGTAGAGGAAATAATTTTTAAAGGAATAAATTGTACTGTAAGTGGACAGACGAGTGTTATTAATTAAATTTTTATACGTATCATCTATCGAATGTCTAACTATGATCCCTAGCTAGAACAAGGAGAAGTCAGTTTGATGTCCTGAAACAATCTGTCGTCAAAAATTTCGGTTCTAAGCTGCAACAAGCGTTATAGGTTATTACGAATAATAAATCTATAAGTAGTAAGTAAAGGTTTATTTTCTAACGTTTCGTAATGAAAACGATCCATCGCAGTTTGAAAGAAGACCACAAGAAGTATCCAGTGGAAAAGAATCCATCCAGAATATTGTATAGGTAATTATCTAAAAGCAGTTGTTTGAAGAACTGGCAAGTCGAATTTTATTACTTGTTTTCCTTCCTTAAATAATAATCCAAAATATTATAGAAATATTTCTAAGTTATTTCATAATTTAATAGTTTTATAAGTTAAATTTGTAGAAAAATTATAATAAACAATCACTTCACGTTATAAATATTAATATAATGTTTCAGTAAATATATAATGCACTATTGAATTTCACTAGTTTTCAAGAATCCAATAATTCTGGTTACAAATTAATAACAGTTGAATCTTTATTAGGAAAATTAATAGTAATTGATACAAGTGGTCATCTTAGTTGATGAAAAGTGTTGATAAAAATAATATAAATATGGGTTATATTGAATAGCTTGAATATGGTTTGACAAACTTTAAGAACAATTGACATGTATAATAAAATATTTCGTAAAAGTTTATGTGTAATATCAAATGTAAGTAATTCCCGTTTATGTCATGTTCATATAAAAATCAACGTTTTTCTGCTGCTAATTTTAATCCACGGATACATTAAATTCAAGAAAAATTAAAAGTAAACATATCTACATGGGGAAAATATTATTATAAACTAGAGATGTTTTCAGTATGTAGCAAGATTAGTTTTGAATATATTTTTGAACAATTAGGTGAAAAATATTTATGTTAGCAAGATTTAATGCTAATCAGTAAATTTTACAAAATATTACAGAAACGTTAGAATTGTTTAATTTTAAAAAACATTACTTTTATATTTCACATATCAATTCATGCTATAAGATTTAAAAAACTATTAATTTTTGAAATTTATAAAATTTACTTAAATAATCAATTTCTGTGTTTATTACTAAAGTGATAAAGCATGTGTATGTTCTAACTAGTTGTAATTTAATCATGGTTAAATAATCCCTTGACATTCCTTCAAATTCCACTGCCTCTTTGCTTAAGTAATATTAGCAAACAACAGCGAAAGGATTTAACCCCGAAGGTAAATAATATGAGCTCACAGAAATACTAGTTGGTTTTAAAGGAATTTAAGAGAATATTTCCTCTGGCAGTTCCTATTCGACAAAACACAAATGTTTTTCTTAAGGTAGGATGTATAGGATCATATTTTTCACTGTTGGCTACGTGGTTTTGACTAGCAGATTATCATAAACAGAATGAAGGAGGTAGCCATAATACCGACACACACAAACACACACACACACACACAAGCGCGAGCGCGCGCACACACACACAAACACATTTTTTTAAATATACATTGAACATCAAAAGATATTACGTCTACGAAACCTCAACCGTTAAATCGTCAATGAAAAATCATTACAAAACGAGGATGTTTCCATAATACCGACACACACACACATAAACATTTCTTTAAATATAAATTGAACATCAAGAGATATTACGTCTACGAAACCTTAACCGTTAAAAATCAATGAAAAATCGTTAAAAACGAGGAGGTTGCCATAACAAAGGCACACACACAAACACACACACACATATTTTTTGTAATAAAAATTGAATATCAAGAGATATTAGCTCTACGAAACTTCAACTTAAATCGTCAATGAAAGATTGATTCTAAACGAGGAGGTTATCATAATACCGACACAGACACACACACACACACACACACATTTTTTTAATATGAATTGAACATCAAGAGATATTAGGTCCACGTAGCCTCAACCGTTAAATCGTCAATGGAAAATCGATAAAAAACGAGGAGTTTCCCATAATACAGACTCTTACCGACCTTTTACCCTGCCTTACCATGGCCCTTTCTCTTCTCAATTGTTAAGTCAGTAAGAAAGTAATGGTTTATCCATTGACTACGAACCTAGTTTCATAGATCTGTGCCTCAAGGAATAAACCTCTCAGAGGAACCAACCCCTGAATTTTTGATAAAAACAATTAGCCTCCGATAAGCCCTGTTCAAGCTCCTTTTCGGGTAGTGGAATCTTTGAGAGACACTTGTGATTTAAAGACTATATCTGGATACCTAGTGAACTTATCTTATTTAGAATGAAAACACAGCTAATTGGAAAATATACCTTTTTATTTATTTGTTCCAAGGTTCAAATTAATTATTATTGTTTTTATTTAATTTAACAGGATTTTCTTGACTAATTACTTTTTCAAAATTTCATACAACTTGCCATTTAATTAAACATTATTATCTCATTCTATGTTTTTAAATTTTCTTATTACCATGAATTTTGTATATAATTTAAATTATCAAAGTTACCATAATTAATTTGTAACACACTTTAGACGGTGTTACATATTAAAATAGCAAATTTCAGAAAATAAACGAGAATAGATTCAAAATTGTAATAATATGTGACTATGTAAAAAAATTGTTATGTATGAGATATATTTTAATGAGACCTCTGGCTGATAGTGACATCTAGCGAGAAAAAATTAAAACAAGTAATCAAGCTAGGGATGCGCCCCCCGGATGCGCGATAGGTAGGAAGGTTGCGCGCAACTAATATCTCTCTCTCATTTGGCCAAGATGTAACAGGGAACGGACGTTTCCGAAGAGCAAGGAAATTTATTTGGTTTTTTTTTTATTTCAATTAATGTAAAGTTTTTATTTTCGTTTAATCATGGCATAGAACACGGCGTACGATACCAGATACCAGATGGGTCGCTGACTTATTGATGGCTTTTCCCGAGGCTTTTCCACGAGGATGATGCAAGGGTTTTACCGAGATTTTCCACGAGGAGGAAGCGAGGTTACGACAAGTTAATACAGCTAAGTTAGCGATTTAAGACTTTTAAAAATTTATTTCAAAATTTAAAATGTTTCACAGCACAATTCTAAATAATGAACATTGAACTTTTTAACTAATTAGCATAACTGTAATTACGCATCTTTTGGTGCCATTATGTTCACATTGAATTATTAAATTTGATTCTATAAAAAGGCAAGTAAACTCGAATACATGTTCATTTTCAGCCATTGATTGATTAATTAATTGAAGGATTGCTATCCTTAAAAATTCATAAATAGAATGTAAAATGTTCCATAATCCGTAACTGAGTGTTAAAAATATATGTGTCATGACTATAATTTATTTTATTTGTCTTTCTTAAAATAAAAGATTGTAATTTGCTTTAATTGAATTTAAAAGAGTCATTATTTTACCAGCGCACAATTCCTTGCATTTCAGATTAACAAGCCTTAAGAATTAATTCAATAATATTCTGCTAATTTTAATGATTTAACTTGGTATTTTAAAATGTTTTAATGTAACGGAGTTATACCTTCAATTGCGTTACAGACAGACGTCTTGTTGCGCCTGAACTGTAAGCTAGAAGTAAAAATTAAATTTTTAAGAATTAAAACTAAATAACATTCAATTTGCTAAATTTAATTATAAACCGTTACACAAAATGCGCAACTCTGCTTTCAAGGACAAGCACAAACTTTTAAAAATCTAAAACTTACTACGCACAGACATGACAAATATTTTGAACAATAAGAGTCTCTGACCTTGACTACACTACAAGTAAAAACTGGTTATAACTGGTTTCTTCCCTAACTTTACCAAACTGTTTACACAAGCTACCTGCTACATCCTTTTGCGTTGAACTTATACATTTTACAAAATTTTACAAAATTTACACTGTTAAATTTACCTTTTGAATATATTTAATGAAATTGGTTATTTTCAACCATTTTTAAATTTTCTTTCCGCCAACACACAAATTTACATTTCAAATTTTTATAGCAAATAAAAACATTCCAATAAAAAAAGGGGGAGAAATGAAATGACACAATTTTTTTTTCAAGAGGGGGGAAAAATATGTAACACACTTTAGACGGTGTTACATATTAAAATAGCAAATTTCAGAAAATAAACGAGAATAGATTCAAAATTGTAATAATATGTGACTATGTAAAAAAATTGTTATGTATGAGTTATACTTTAATGAGATCTCTGGCTGATAGTGACATCTAGCGAGAAAAAATTAAAACAAGTAATCAAGCTAGGGATGCGCCGCCCGGATGCGCGATAGGTAGGAAGGTTGCGCGCAACTAATATCTCTCTCTCATTTGGCCAAGATGTAACAGGGAACGGACGTTTCCGAAGAGCAAGGAAATTTATTTGGTTTTTTTTTATTTCAATTCATGTAAAGTTTTTATTTTCGTTTAATCATGGCATAGAACACGGCGTACGATACCAGATACCAGATGGGTCGCTGACTTATTGATGGCTTTTCCCGAGGCTTTTCCACGAGGATGATGCAAGGGTTTTACCGAGATTTTCCACGAGGAGGAAGCGAGGTTACGACAAGTTAATACAGCTAAGTGGGCGATTTAAGACTTTTAAACATTTATTTCAAAATTTAAAATGTTTCACAGCAGAATTCTAAATAATGAACATTGAACTTTTTAACTAATTAGCATAACTGTAATTACGCATCTTTTGGTGCCATTATGTTCACATTGAATTATTAAATTTGATTCTATAAAAAGGCAAGTAAATTCGAATACATGTTCATTTTCAGCCATTGATTGATTAATTAATTGAAGGATTGCTATCCTTAAAAATTCATAAATAGAATGTAAAATGTTCCATAATCCGTAACTGAGTGTTAAAAATATATGTGTCATGATTATAATTTATTTTATTTGTCTTTCTTAAAATAAAAGATTGTAATTTGCTTTAATTGAATTTAAAAGAGTCATTATTTTACCAGCGCACAATTCCTTGCATTTCAGATTAACAAGCCTTAAGAATTAATTCAATAATATTCTGCTAATTTTAATGATTTAACTTGGTATTTTAAAATGTTTTAATGTAACGGAGTTATACCTTCAATTGCGTTACAGACAGACGTCTTGTTACGCCTGAACTGTAAGCTAAAAGTAAAAATTACATTTTTAAGAATTAAAACTAAATAACATTCAATTTGCTAAATTTAATTATAAACCGTTACAAATTTTGTATATAGTTTTGATTGTTACAGTTAAATTTAACATATTTTAAAATCTGATTCTTTTTCAAACACTTAATATTACTATTTAATGCCTTTAGGCTAGGCCTTGAACAATTAACTTCTTTATAAATTATTCATTAGAAATTTACTTAGAAAAAGCCATATAAGATATATACCTTTATACTTAATCCATACATTCCCACAGCGATGGGAATGGAAAGTCAATTTTGAATCTTTGTTACTTAAATTTGGGTAACCTAAGAGAGTTGACTAATCAGTCCCTTAGGTTATTCCCATCTTATTTAATTTTGAATTTAAGTTAATATAATTTGAAGTAAAATGTTATTTAAAAAGAATAATTAAATTGATTATATAACCTTGTACTGTAGAAATCTTTTTATCTTCATTAATTTTGTCATCTGTCGGTCCCGTTACAGCTTCAAGGGTCTTGGTAGGTAGGCGTCTCTCCATAATTTCGTTTAATCTTCTTATTTTCTTTAATTTCGCATTTTGGTGGTCGAAATTTTTTTCTGGGTATATATGAGCCCTTGCTCATATATATCTTCCTTCCCCTGATCACATCGTAGCACTTTTTACTCTGTTTCTAGCAGATTTTTTCTTGTCCTGGTCGCATGGTACTAAAACACGTGTGCTCGCCTTGAGAGCCTAATGCATTCTAATTCTGGATAGCGTCTCTTTTGTGAGGCCCGTCTTCTCCAATTTCAAACTTCCCACGACCTAGTATCCATTTTTCAACTTTTGCCCAATCAGAAAGCCGTTGCTATGGCAATTGACTTTGTTTGTTCGGAAATTCTGAACTAAGATTAGTTTCACTTTTTGTAAAAGGCGTTTCTGTATTCTGATGTGTGCTTTCCATTTTTACCTTTTATTTAATAACGTATTTGACTTTATTTCTTCTTATTTAATTTTATTTTCTTTTTAAAATTCCTAATCCAAAGTTCGACTGTAGCGCTTTCGTTTCGTAGTGACAAGATTTATAATCAATACCCTAGGCGGATTTTTCCGGAATCAAATATGACTGCTTCTAGTATAACCTAATTTCTAGGCTATTACATTTTAACATTTAATCTTTACTTTTACATAAATACTATTTTCCCTAGCTAGGCCTAATTTACTTTCCTCACAT
This sequence comes from Prosapia bicincta, assembly GCA_036971475.1. Classification (NCBI taxonomy): domain Eukaryota; kingdom Metazoa; phylum Arthropoda; class Insecta; order Hemiptera; family Cercopidae; genus Prosapia; species Prosapia bicincta. The sequence continues at coordinate 176,418,536 of JBAIZL010000002.1, forward strand.
CTTATAAATTTACATTCTTTATTCCTGATTATATTTAAGTACAATTATTTTAATAGGAAGCATCTAGGCCGAGTTTGTTATACTACACAATTACCGTCTTTTTTGTATACATAATTTAGGCTATCCACTTTGAAGTGATAATTTTTCTTATTGATTATAATTTATGTTTTTTAAGTCTAAAGTTATTTCTAATTTTCTTCATTTTACTATTATTTACCCTAGTTTTAATATTATTATTATTATAATGCTTTAAAATTTTTACATATAAATTTAGCCAATTATTTAACCAGGTTAGGTTTGATTCTGGTATTCTGTACAATTACTCTGATTCTTTGCATCGGACATTCTGGCCGCTGCAAGACACACAAACACACACACATGCACACACACCCTTTTTTTAATATAAATTGACATTAAGAGGTCTTAGGTCTACGAAACCTCAACAGTTAAATCGTCAATGAAAGATCGTTACTAAACGAGGAGGTTGTTATAATACCGACACAACACATACACACACACACACACACACACACACACACACACACACACACACACACACACACACACACACACACACACACACACACACACACACACACACATACACACACATACACACACACTCACACTCACAAACACACACACACACACACACACACACACACACACATACACACACATACACACACACTCACACTCACAAACACACACACACACACACATTTTTTTAAATATAATTTGAACATAAAGAGATATTAGGTCTACGAAGCCTCAGCCGTTAAATCGTCAAAGAAAAATCGTTAAAAAACGATATCCTCTATTACAGCGATTGTGTGATGAATAATAGTTCTTTTAAGCAGTATTCATAAATTTTATTCCTCAATCCTTCGGCTATGACCTAACGAGGTTAACACGCCTTTTGTCTTTATGAGCAATACACAAACATTTTAATACCGACTATCATTTACTGTCAACTCGTTTTATTCGAAAACGACCGTTAAGATAGAATATTTCTATACGACTTACGTTTTGGAAATGGAATTACTCCGAAATGCGTCAACAGAGGAGAATATTAAATCTTTAGGAATTGCAGAAAACTTTATTCAAACATACAGAAATGTTCCTAACAGAAATGAAGTAGAATATATTATTAATATAAAGACAAATTCATATTCCTTATAAGGGTGAGCTTACAGACTTCTTCTATCTACCCTTGGCATTTAGAATTTCATTTCAACCTTGAAAGATAGTTTTGTAGTTAATACTTTAAACAGTTTAAATAACTCAAATAAAGTTAATTATATATTTTTTAATAGTTTTGGTTGCATCTTTGTAATTTCAATTTAATTTTCTCTATTCACTTGTTTTTCACCTTCTATTGTATTAATCTTTTAATGTTTTATACATAGTTTAGTTTTTAGTTGTTTGGTCTTTATATGTTTTGTACTAGCCCTCTATCGTTTTTCACACAGAAATATTTTGTGTAAACGTTTTTTATCCATCATTTATTTCATCGATACATAAGTTTACGTTATCTGCGCATAATCATCTGTCAAGTTTGTACGAAAAAGCAATTAGTATTAAGAGGTTTATGCGAATTTATTCAAAGCAAGTAGGATTGTTTAGGGGTGCGTTAGTCAGATTATGCCGAATAACGTCAAGAAATGCCGCCATATCTTATCGCTTGCCTAATTGAAAACACTAATCTTGCATAATTAGTTTGACTTAAACAAGCAATTCGTCTAAAAACATGGCTCGTTTAACTAGATTTATTAGTCAAAGAAATTACTTCTTTCTTTAAACGGACGCTCTGGTTGGTGTTCGAGACGGGCCCATTCAGCAGCCCACAATGTAAAAGGAAGAGGGGTAACACAAATAACCGAGATATTATATTTTTTTCAATTCAGCTAATAAAAACACTTGAATAAATACGAACATACTGCAAATATTTATCCCCAACTACAATTACTTATCTGTTTGTGTAATATATTTTTAATTAAATTCCTCCACGATCAATATACCCATATACATATTAGTTAATATTCGTTTATACTGTCGTTTTATTTGAGTTTTCTGCAAAATAAATCTTTCATCCTTATTACAATAAGCTTATATTTTTTAATATACAAAAAAGTCATAAGTAATAGTAAATGGGAAAAAATCTAAACCTTAATTTAAAACTTTTTTAATTACAGAAATTTTAAATTCCAAATTTTCTCCAGTTTCCTGCGACACTAACATGAAGTATTCTTACTGACATTTACTATATGTTCCCAATCAACAATCACTTTTGCAAAAACGTCTTTTAACATAAATTTATAATAAAAAATTGGGGTTTTCTGTTGTTAATTTGTTAATCAATTTCAGTACTTGCTACGTCGTTATATATGCGATTGAAATAAATAAAACATTTCAATATAAAATTTGCATGAAATGGCCAGTTAAACACCTGGCCCATACCTACAGCAAGTGCGAACAACACACAGTTCGGTTTCAAAAATGGGATGTGTACACGTGAGGCTTTGTTCAACTAACATGTAAGTCGGGATGTATCTGTGGATGAATTCGCATGTTTTATGAATTACGAGATGGCTTTCGTTACCGTTCAACACGGGAAATGTGCAAGAATAATAGTAAGTCTTTACTGGTATCAGAGACCAAGAACAGTGAACTGAGAGATGTCAGATGAGATACACATAAAGATTGGAGTCCGGCAGGGCTGCGTGCTATCACCTCTCTTTTTCATTTTATACTGTTAAGATATCTTTCAAAAGGCTTTATATGAGAGACATTAAGGCATGATTATTAACGGTACAGTTATAAATAATCTCAGACACGCGGATGATAGTGTACTTGTCGCGAATATATTGGAGGATTTGCAAGAACTTCTGAACTGCGTGGAAGACGAGAGTAGAGAAACGAAGGTCAAGTTGAACATCAGGAATACAATTTGGTCAAGAGGCAAAAGAAGGTGTTTGGTCTTTTAAAATATTATGGAAAGCACATAAAATGTGTCCAACAGTGCAAGTATTTGTGATGAACTCTCAATGGAAATTGGGACACCTCACAAGAAATAAAGTCCCGAATAGAACGAGCTCGAGGCGTCTTTATTAAAATGAAGGCCGTACTATGCAGCTGTTATATCAATCTACCCTTAATGATTCGTATCTGTAAATATTCTGTGTTCACTATACTCATGTATGAAGCTGAAACATGGGCACTTACAGATGCCAAATGTAAGAGACTGGAAGCTTTTAAAATGTGGACCTACCGGCGCGGCGTTTGGTGCTTATTTCGTAGATTAGGAAAGTCCGAAACACTGCAGTAATCAATCAGCTGAATAAACAAACGGAAATCATATAAGCTATGAACAAGAGAAAATTAGAATATTTTTGATATATTTTACGTAATAAAAAATATCAACTGCTTCAGCTTACTATACAAGGTAAAATTGATGGCACAAGAGGTCCGAGCCGTCGCAGGACATCTTGGCTGAAGAACTTACGACAGTGGTAAGGAGCCAGCACAAGGACACTTTTTAGAAGAGCAATGGACAAGGTTCAAATAGCTCTGATTATTGTCAACGTTCTATAGGACACGGCACACTAAGAAGGAGAAGTTAAAAACCTGCAACAATTAATAATTAACAAAAGTCAATTTACGTTACCATAGTTTCATAAAATCACTTTTAATTTAAATTTTGCTTGAATGAAAGGAAATATTTGAAGTTAAAGACCGTTTCAAAACTGTGTAAGTTTTTATTAACACAGATTTATAAGTACAGTAATGATAGATATAAATAGTGTTCCCGTACAAAAGAATTTATTTATTTATGTCTATTATAATGTCAGGCGATGGCTTTCTATATCAGGTGCTGAATGCGTCAAATTAATTGCTTTAACCGTGTTTTGCACGCGATGCCAAGGCCTGTGTTGTCTTTATTCAGTTCTTTGTCATTCGCTTGAAGAGTAATCATGAAAGTGACCCGTTGTATTTTTAAAACACAATTTTCATTTTATTTGGTAGGCCTAACCTAAAAACTGATGAAAAATATTTATCAAAAAAAAAAATTTCCAAACGTTTATTTAAGAGTGAGGTTGCTCTTTATCCTAACCCAAATATTTTCAGAGATAATATTGCTTTTACCACGCTGTCCAACATTTATTATCACCAGTTCACCTCTAGACTACACTTGGGATACACGCTTGTCTAGCAATATTTATTCAACTAAATTCCCCTTTTATTTCAATGTTTTTGATCACTAAAATGATAGAACCATTAAAGTGTACCATTAAATTTTAAGAAAACATATAAAGTTTAAAAAATAATACTAAATAAATTATGTTTAAAATATTTGAAAAATAATTTTAAAATACAAATAAAATAAATAATTTATGCTGTCTCATGTATAAAATTATTTTCGTCTTCGCAAAATCATAAAAATATAGATAGTTTTTTAAAATCCTATCAGTGTTTATTTTTTTTTAACTATGGTAATTGTGTAGATACACAAATGTACTGCATTCTAGATACTGAAAATCTGTTTGATGGTTTACATAGGGTTTGAATTTGGGTGACGATGTCTTAAAAATATGTTACAACCATCCACATAACACAAATACTAAAGGCAAATGAACAAATACTTTTGAATGCAAATATTATTACAAGAAGCTTCATAAAGTAATAGTTGATGGTATTGTTTTAATTTCTTTTCATTTTCATATTCTTGTTGTTTTTGTTGTTTTCTGTACTTTTGAGTTAGGTATTTAGTTTGTCTTTTTATAAAGTGTTGTAATCATCGCTTTCACATAAGAGTAATTGCATAATAGATTTTTTTTTAATTAAATAAATGTAACGCAATCTCACACGTGACTTATGTAATGCCACGTGAAGATCACATTCACATGCCGTTGACCCCACACTCTAAAATGAGGGAGCTAATTTGGTGGAAGCGATTGGTGACCAAATCTCGGCAGAACAGCTGTTATTTGAAAGCCAATGCTCGAGTTGGCGGAAACAAGACAAAGCTCCAGTTTAAATATATGTTACTATGGTCCATTAACACTTGTGGAGCGGCTTTTCAATGTAATTTAAAATTGTATATTAATATTAACGCCTAAAGTCAATATTGGTAACAGTACTTACTAAAATATAGGAAATTGTGTTTTTGAAGACATATTACATTTTTAATATTTGGCTGAAATATTAATTTGTATTATTTTTGGTCGTTCCTCATTTTTACAAAGTTGTTTTAATAATAAAGGTCAAACAAGATTCCTTTTGAAGCTATTTTTCGATCAGCCAGTACTATTTACGAGCGATACGGCCTATACAATGAATTAGGAATTTGGTAGGACAATCCCAAAAGTAAAAGACCTTTAGATAGAGGATGTAAGAAAAACACATACATGATTGCGTAACTCTAATAGACTACTACCTAACACCCTACTAATTATTAGGGTGATTTACCTCAGGTGTTCGCAAGTTACATCCCCTTGTAATAGAAAGAAGATATATATATGGCAAAACACGAGTGATAAGACTACTTGTCCGACATAATTACCTACTTGTCCTGACAAAGGGGAAATTTATGACATATTGTGAGTTTGACATATTATCCCTGGAGTTGAAATTCTTCTAATCGGGGGTAAGAAACAATTCTAGCCATAATCTAAGAGGTTTCTCTGTTAGGGATTCGTGATACCAGATTATGTTGTACTCTTGAGCACACCCAGTACTAGAGAACCATTATGACCTCTTCTTGATTCTACTTTAAACTTAACTACCCTTTCTTACCCAGCTTCGTAATCTAACAGAGCAAAGGACGACCCTAGCCGCTACTCGCACAAAATTTCCGGGTAGTAGCTATTAAACTTGATAAAGTTTGAACCCATGTAGCCTACATATTCAGTACTAGAGAATCAAAATGACCTTTTCCTAGTTTATCTTAGATAAGCTTGAACTCTTGGGTACAGCGTGTACTAGACAACCATTATGACCCTTTCTTAGTTCTACTTTGAACTTTTCTACCCTTTTTTATCTATCTTTCTAAGGTAACCAGCGGAAAGGCCACCATAGCTGCTACCCGTCCAGAATCCTGATAAAGAGTAGGTCAAACCAATGTATACATTCAGTACCTGAGATTTATTTTGACTTTTCTTAAGGTCACCCATATCCCCAAGTGGCACCTTCTGCATCCCTTTTCTTAAACAGGAGAGTAAATTATATCTTCCTATAGCCTCGACAGGTAATAGTTTCACTCCAATTATGCAATTTTGCATGCGTGAGCAGACGTGACAGTCCCTATGCTCTAGACCAAGGGTGATATGTCCTTGCCATAATTATATTGACACAAATTTGTTTCACATTCTCCTTTTACAGTCAAATGGTCGACGTCAATTAAATAATTCAAGCATTGGTTTATCCTTATTAAGTAAAATTATATTGACTTTGGATTTTGACGATGTATTAGGTCAAGACTGTAGTACAATCCAAAGCTCTCAACAAAACAAATTCTACCATGTTATCCTTTTGCGCTACTTATGAAATATTCTAGATCAAGTGATTTCATATGATTTCATAAAACAACTGCTTTTATGTTTTATATTATGCTGAATTATGTTAATACTAGGTTATGTTACTTTATTTATTATACAATATTGTGCTAAAAAGTAATCAACATTCATTCATCAATATTTTGAGTCACTTATTAGTTCTTATTTTTTATTTCATTAAATCTTTAATAAGATTATGGTTTAAATGAATATATAATTTAATATTCACATTTTAAAGTATATATAATAAATCTTAATTCATAAGAATGATAATGAACTGTGTATTTTTATTCAAATTTTGAAAATTAAAAACAGTTTGGGAAAATTTAAGAAAATATCAGTTCCATTGCCACAACTAACATTTTAAAAATAAGCTATAATTTTAAATTTATTAAATCAAATTATCATCCAGTAAATTTTGTACACCTATATAGGGGTTTCTTGTTAACGTCCTTTCTTTTATTAATAACAAAAATAACTAGATTCAATTTAAACATCTATTAATAAGTTTCTTCATTGGAACTTCACAATTCTGTCGACCAATATCTTGATTTTCACAGTTTCAAAAACTATTTACGTTAAATAAACTTGCCTTTACAAAAGATAAACAAAAACCTTAAAGACAAAAAACAAAACATTTGTCAGCAAAACGGCTGATATAATCCCGAAAACAAACTACTGTGTTTAGCTCAAAGCGAAATTGTTCACTGTTAATTTTCCTGCTTAGATGAAAGCTCCAAGATACACAAGTCCGTCGCAATGGCTTTTATAAGGCCAAATATTGACTCGTGGGATGACTTAAATGTTACTCGTATAAACGCTAGATCTGTCAGAAAGGGAAAGTTTCCAAGACGATTGGGAAGCTGATTCCGGAATGGCGCTCTTTGCAATATCCCAATGTATGTCTTTGCATTATATGTTATGTAAGCTAATTTCAAAATACATTTATGTATTCCAATTACTTAATATGTATAGTTAGTTATTGTTGGTATGTTCATTGCACAAAACCTTTACAAGCAAGAAAGTCTATAATAATTATAAAATTGGTGAGACTGCAAATGCTTTACTGTTTTTGCAGAGGATAAACTTTGGTTTTACATAATTTGACATGGAGTTCCCCAAAGCTACCTCACAAATTTGTTCATCTTCCAGTCCAGGGTAGATGCACTTTCTCTACAATTTGTTACTCAGATTACTGCAAAATGCTGTTATTTACTCTCATTTTCCAATCCACCCAAAATTCACTTCCTCGCCTATTTTTTACTAAGACAATTGTACTTCACATAGTCTCATTTTTATATAAAATGTATCTCAAAGCGTCTAATTAAATATAAGAGCTGTACAGAATACCCAACACTTCTCATGGTTTTATTTACTTTAGTACAGGGTAGTCCCCAAAAGGTTTATTGTTACTAAACTTTGTGACTGTTAGATATTCGACCTACTGACAGCCGCGGCTTCTACTTCCATAGGCAGCTTTCCTCACATTTCTTAAGTCTCACTATATTAAACCTACTCGCCACTCTATAGCTACCTCTCCCCTCTCTCTCTCTCTCTCTCTCTCTCTATATATATATATATATATATATATATATATATATATATATATATAATAAATTATTAATATTTCATAAACAAGAATACTTTTAATGAATATATTTATTCTAAGAATATATTACAAGAAAACATATCACCATATTTAATATAAATATATATATATATATATATATATATATATATATATATATATATATGTATATATATATATATAAACATAAACATATGAGCATATAGTATAGTTTTAGTTAATATTCAAAAATATAATAATCAGTAGAAATATTAGGAAAGGCGTGACCAAGGGTACTTACTAAAGTACCGACAAAGAGGCCTTAACCATTGTTATATTTCGGGGGTAGTCATAAACCAGCCGTGGGAACCTATTGACAAAAGAAGGCTGCAGATATTTCTAGGGGCTAAGTTTTTTGTGAAACCAAGAATAGCGTAGAAAGATAAGACTGTTACCGTGCGGGAACAATTTGTAAAAGCTGCGTGAGGACCACGGAAATAACTGAAATACGTAAGAAGGGATATTATTCTGGATCTTAAAAATTAAAATCATAGGGCAAAGGAACTAATTTTTTGGGGAACTTCGAGGAGTGCAGACGTATTGAAAGGGGACAAAATTGTAAGCAATGTTTTTAAAAGAGTAAATTTGTTTAGGAGAGTTAAGGGAATTGTAATTTATTATTATTTATTTATGTGTAGAAATTTTAAAGTGCGACGAGAAATAGTATTAGGCAGATAGTAAAGAAAACAGGGAAGTAAGTTAATTATTGCGTAAAGTGCAGTGAAGCAGTTAACCGGCCAACAGTTTCAGGATTTCAGGAACTCAAACAATAAGTACAACCTTTCCTACATTACGTAGATTCAGCCAACAGATATTTACAATTTAGTAAACTCAGAAACAATTCATTGTCTTTATAAAATTTAGTTTTTTTCACCACTTTCTAGTTTATAGAATATCTCACGAACCGAGAGAAAGATTAATGTAACACTGTATTATTGAAGTCTATTTTATTGTAAACCTAAAGCCTCAATAGTCCAGGCTTGTTGTTATTGCCCAACAAGAGTAACAACCTCAAGGTTTGATTGTAACAAAACTTTAACAGCATTTTTAGTAATTGTAGTATTAGTTGAGCAATCAATCTTTGTCACTGCATCGTATTAATGTGATTTGGTATAATTTGTAATAATTGGATGCTAGATGAATAAATGTAGGTGGTGTTAAATTTATGTGATCGTTAATTATTTAGAAACCTGCATGTGTGAATATAGAAAGGTAAGGTAATTATAATCTAAAAATAAAACATTTAAATAAATTTTACGTTATAATATATATCTTTCTATATCTCTCTATTTCTCTCTTTCTCTGTCTGTATTTCTGTCTGGCTGCCTGACTGCCTGCCCGCCCGAACCCCGTCTGACCGTCTGTTTGTCTCTCTGTCCGTCTGTCTATCTGTTTGTCTGTCTCTCTGTCCGTCTGCCAATCTACCTGCCTGTATACCTTTATGCCCGTCCGAATCCCGTTCGTCAGTCTCTCTGTCTATTTATCTACCTGTATGTCTCTCTGGCTACATGCCTGTCTTTGTTTGCTTGCCTGCTAGCCATCCACCCATCTGTCCGTCTTCTGACTGTCTGTCTGTTTGTTTGTCTGTATGTCTCTCTGGCTGCCTGCCTGTCTATCTGCTTGCCTGCCCGCCCGAACCCCGTCCGTCCGTCTTCTGTCTGTCTGTTTGTTTGTCTGTCTCTGGTTGCCTGCCTGTCCGAACCCCGTCCGTTCACCCCTCTGTCCGTCTGTCTATCTGTGTGTCTGTTTGTCTATCTGTCTGTCTCTCTGTCTGACAAATCGTATACGGAATTGTCTCTGACATATATTTAGTTTTTAGGTCATAAATACTACTCTACCCTATGAATAAACTCAAACTTATGTAAGTATTGTTAAGGACAAGCCGCTTGGACAAAGCCGCTTCCAGATGACTTTCTCTCGACGGAAAGGAGGCATAATGGTTTTCTGGTCTTAAACATAAAGGAAAATTGTGGACCGGGTTATTGAAAGGCATTTTCATTTCACTGAGCAGAGCAGAATTTTCTGAGGTTTAACACATCTTCTAAATAATCTTCGTTGGTCATTTATAATTTTACCTCTATCCGTCTAGCTTAAACAATTATAATTAAGAAACAAGTATAAGTTTCCTAACACTCTTAAATTGTAAGTTAATTCCACAATACAAGTGTTGGCTTAGCAACATACTGCATTTAACATTCTGCAATTCCTTCTTACTCAAAATGAAAAATGGATTTAAATCAAAATCAACCTTACGCCTCCCTGTTTTTATTTATTCGCCAGAAGTTGTGTAAATGACGAAAGTAGTTGGCATCTAATTACCCTTGTTAGGTGTAAAGTTAAAACGTAACCTTTGTAGAAATAAAAATACTGGTTTGCGAGTCAAGCATCGTTTTCGACGTTTCGATAACATATTCGTTACCATCTTCAGGCGTACTGGATCATTTTTATAGTGAATCCGAAAGTAATTCAAATTTAACCTAGCGAGTTCAATATGAAGGCTAAAATATACTTATTAAACTAATTACACAGATAAAATTTTAAATAGACAAAAGAGGTAAGACACACCACACTATAAAAGCCTTAAAAATTAAATACGACTAATATGTCCCTGAAACAAAACAAAACTAAAACTACCTAGATATATAACCATCGAAATGAGTAAAATAATTAAATACAAAGTTTATGGAAAATTTAGAACTTACAACAATCAAGAATAAACTGTGTTTTCATTACCATAGTTACTTGGAGCTGTTTTTTTTTTATATTTAGTTTGAACACATTGAATACAATTTGGATATAATCTAAATACAGGATTATATAACTATAGTTTTATAACAGTTAAATACCCTTGTACACACTAATTTTATTTTTAAAATATCTTTTAAATATTAACATTTAGTATAAACATTCGTTCGAATAATTTGTATTTTGTTGTCTAGGAAGATTTTATTTAAATTTTCGGTCAACGTTGTCTGATCATTAGAATTCCAAGACCTTTTATAGAAATTATTCTTTTTAATATTAAGTTAAGATTATTTTACATTTGAAATCTTGAAATCTTAATATTTGTGTTAGTATCTGTCGCTAATCTATAGAAATGTATTTTATAAATCCTATTGTGTATTTTTTCGACAAGTGGTTCATTGAATATCCTTATCAAATCTGTTTTACTGTTAGAAACGTACTCCTTACATTTAACGATAATGTGACTATTAAACTTGTGTGACTAAGATTACTATAATGCGCTCCTCTTCTGAAATTAGCAGCAGAATGAAGATATGTAAAGTGCAATGACGGTCATAAAATACACATCCAATCACAAAACGAAACTCATAAAAGTAAAACAAGTGTTTGAATTTATGAAATAAATGTATCTTAATTACAGAGAAAAGATTAAAATATAGCAAACGGAACTTGAAATGAAGTGATCAACAGCTGAGCTTCACGACAAAGTACCGAAATGCTTTTACTTAAGGTCAACGCTATTAAGTTTTGTCGTTAAGGAAAGACATCATGCTCGGTTCTGCTGCAAGGAGAATTATTACAGGCGCCAGAGGTCCTTTTATTCCTTTATTTATTGCATGAAATTGAGCCGCTGGGATAGAATATTTGCTTTTATGAGCTTGACATGCCAAGTTAATTACTTCATTTGTCCCCCAAAGGACATTTTGCAACCCCTTCAAATATAAAATCCAGCAGGACCAACTAAAATACTACTCTTGTGGTAAAACGTATGAGAACACACGCGAAATGAGCAGCAAGGAAAACAACATTGTGTCTATACAACAGTTTTTTTTGTTTATAAATATTTGTTTAGCCTTCTCAATTTTATTATTCTTAAATATTTTGTAGCTATTTTAATGCTCCCTATTGATGTTTACTAACAGCAGAAGGCATTAAACATACCTTAAACATCGACGACAGTTTTATAAACAGGCGCTTATTCCGCAGCCTCTCCTTTTTCTCTTCAGAAGAGATAAAATATCTAAACAGTGTAACACTTAGTAGTAAATAATAATTTGACCCGCCGGCGCCGTTTGGATAGGTGATCCGAAAAACTAGTCTACAATAAAGTTATGCCTGACTAGTTACCTTTTTCCAAGAGACAAGAGAGTTTTTTGGTATCATTCAATATTCACTTCCCAATCATTTTCATCTCCAATGGTTTACCATGACCCTGTTATTCACATCTATTTTTTGGTGTCCAGTTATTTTCCACCACAGTGTTATTTCCTACCAGTGTCATTTGCTACCTGTTAGGGGGTGGGGTAAGAGCGGCCGCCGTGGAGGGGGAGGGGCGCTAATTAGGACTCTGCAATTATGCAAACAAAACTCAAACATCCTCTGTAGTTAACAACTGATTCCAATCACTCTTTATCCAGGCTTTGGGCTGGCCACGTACTATATCGGAGCTCAAGAACACAAGCATACCGGGCTGTGTTCATGAGCCCTTCAACTATACATTGCATATAGGCGAGGTTAAAATCAGCCATGGGCTTCGTCATTTTTTTTCTGGTTTTTGCTTTATTTGTTTGCCTTCGTTTCAGCCTTTCATCTAGATTTACGTATTTACTTTTTCTCTTTTTACATTTCATGTTCAGTTGGGTCCTCATTAGTGCACCTGCTGAAGTCTCTGATTCCTTCTTGAAACACTTAACAAGATCTTTGACTCGAGGATGAGGTCTTCCAAGTTCATTATTTAATCTGTTGTGCCACACTTCCACAGAGTTGGTTGTTCGATGGCGCCGGTTGTGAACACTCCAAATCTTGATCGAGATTACTTCGTTTTCAAGCCACGTCTCTGTAAAGTAATCTAAAAATTCAGCTAATTTTTCATTTTGTGGTGCTCTTGAATGGATTTCAACAAAACCGTCTGACACGTCTTCAATCAGAAGAAACGCTAAAGTAGCACACATTCTGATAGTCATGCTCACCTCGTCATTATTCATATAATCGGTACAAAGTCCTAATTCTTGCACATTTCTCCAAAGGTATCTCTTCAAGTGAAAGTTGCAACCTTGTATTTTTGCTGTAGGAAATACATGTTTCAGTGCTAAAATTGCTGTCGATTCGAAATCTATGGTCACTGAAGCTGGATTCCAGTCTGGTATGGCTTCTATAAGGAGAAGAAACAGTCCTATGTAGATTTCTTTCTTTTTGTTTGGAAGTAGTGCAAAAACAACAGGATATATATTTGTTTCATGTTTAGAACTACCAAAATCTGCGTGAATTGTATAAATTTGGGAGAACTGTATGCAGCTCTTGAACCATAAAAAATTCCGTCTTTTTGTTTAGAGATTCTTTTCCTACTTTTGCACAAAATATAATGAGTCGCTCTCCTGAGGTATCGTCTTTTAATATAAAATTCCCACCATCGGCCATTGTAAGCATATCCGCATCAAAAATTATTTCATCTGAAGATTGGGGTTCTTTCTGCTTACCTTGTGATTTGGCTCTATGGCTTCTTCGCTTGAGCGACAGCCTTCATCACTTCTAAGCGTGCTTTGTCCGGAAGTCCACATTGATGTTCACTTGAATAAATTATTTCACTATCCTTGCTCGACATTGTTCCTCGACACTTCATTGGGCTAGTTTTATCACACGCCCAAATTACCGTCCCGTCTTGTTTAGTTTTTTTCACATTATATGCGTATCCTTCATAGTGTGCGCATGGCTTCCCGCGGATGGTAGTAGATAGTTCCATAGCAAAATATATATAACACACACACACACACACACACACACACACACACACACACACACGAAATAAATATTATTATTTACGAAATGTCGGTACACTAAGTAGAAACTGATACAAGTAAAGCCACCATTATCAGCATAAAACTAGATATAGAAAACTGGAATTTCGCCATCGATCATTACCCGTGGATGCGTACAGTGGGAGGGGTGAGTCAGCTAGGGAGAGGGGGAGGCAGGTAGCAGATTTCGCAAATTTTGAGTAGGTAGCAGATGACACTGGTGATACCTGGCAGATATCAGGTATTCTATTTTTTTGCCCAACCTTTCTATAACAGAGGCTTGCTTCCACTTCTTGCTTGGCTTTTGAGGCATTTCTTGGTATAAATATTCCCTTTACCGGTTCTTCGGTTGTGGGAATTTCTAGCAACTTAAACAATATAATTGCTTAAAAATTCTATTGCTTACTTAATACTGTTACTTAAAAAATATCCTTGATTGCTAAGAAATATTTTCCTTTTAGAAGAAATTTATGTATTGTTTAATGTAACTGAGCTTAAGTGTTATGAAATATAACACTGGTATGCATTTTTTTTTTTTTTTTTTTTTTTTTTATTGCTTCGAGGGTGAAAACAACTGATTTTAGTCAATTGAGATACCCTGAATTCAGATATGTTTTTAGTTTTTCTCCATCACGTCAATTTTCTTTTTAATCATAAGAATAAATTTTCTGAAATTTATACTTTTATGAAAAAAACTGATGGACTTCCTAGTATTGATCTACACTATAAACATATATTTATTTCGGTTCTTTATACACAAATTTGTGTTGATAGGCTTCATAAACATGCAGTTCTTAAGTAATAAATATTTCCCCACTTTGTCTATAGCATAAATACCCCTTCGGTATTCCTATGGTGTGGCGCGAAACTCACGATCATGTAAGTGACTGTTACTTTTGTTTGACAAACATTCATGGCATAATAAAAACAAACATTCAGTAAAATATCCTAATTTGAAATCAGCCATTCGACCAATTCCCCATAGTGTTCAAGTGCCAATTCCATCTCCTCCTCAGAATATAGGTAGTACAGACTCCTCCGAATCTGAATCTGAGCCATTGTCAAATCATGATTACATTTTTGAAACAGTTGAGTCTTCTCTTTTGCCCGAACAGTTCACAAAGAGTGAGCTCAACGATTTAGTCAGAGACTTAGACCTCCTTAAAATTACTGCAGAACTTTTAGGATCACGATTAAAAGAAAAGAATTTACTTTCCCCCGGCTCAACATTATCATGGTTCAGCATAGAGACAGGGAATTCATACCTTCCTTTGCTAAAACAGATAAACTTGTATACTGCAAAAATATAGAAGGTTTATTTATGGCAATTAATGTTCAATATAATCCTGCTAAATAAAATTGATAAAATTGAGTATCGTAAAGCATTCCTGGACAGTGTGTGGGGATTTTAAAGTACTGACGATACTTCTTGGCCAGCAATCCGGTTTCACTAAGTATCCCTGTTTTCTCTGTGAGTGGAATAGCATAGCACGAACTGAGCACTGGGAACGAAAAAACTTGTCCCTAAGTAGGAATCTTGCACCAGGAGAAAAAATGTACTGTCTGAACCCCTAATTTCTAGACAGAAAGTTCTGTTGCCCCCTCTTCATATAAAACTTGGACTTATGAAGCAGTTCGTGACAAGCTTAAGTAATGAAAGCAATATCCATTTGTACCTTCAAACAAAATTTCCAAATAAAAGTGACACGAAACTGAAAGCTGATGTTTTTGATGGAATTCGAGAACTCATGAGAGACCGTGCTTTCACTTTCTCGATGAATGAACTCGAAGCTTCTGCATGGTTGGCGTTTAAGAAAGTAACCGAAAACTTTCTTGATAACAATAAAGCCGAAAATTATAGGGAAATTGTAAAGGAATGTTTAGGACATTTCAAAGCCTTAAGCTATAAAATGAGTGTGAAAGTACATATTCTATATAGAAATATAGACTTTCTCAGAAAATCTGAGTATGGTGAGTGAGGAACAGGGTGAAAGATTCCACCAGGACATTAAAACCATGCAAACAAGATACAACCATGCAAACCAGGG